>JAYESA010000015.1:172741160-172903660 GCA_036927795.1 Iris macrosiphon
TGTTTGGTTACTACTTTAAAAGTAGTTTTCTTATTTAAAACGTCAATCTATGTGGAAACTTGCGTTCAGAGCACAATGAACATCTACTTTCTGATTGAACCCTCGGAGCCCCCCCCCCCCCCCCCCCCAAACTCCTCTCTCTCTCTCTCTCATAAAAAAAACCTCTCTCCCTCTCTCTTTCTGTCTTACTGACTTCACGTACCAAACTCCGACGAGCTCCACTGCTCACACTACCAAAATAAGTCAAATTAGCGATGTATTTAGCGACTCCGGATAAAGACGTCGCTAATTTTATATATTTTAGCGACGTAATAAAATAACGTCGCAATGCGTCACTGTTGGCGACATTCAGTGACGTCTAGCGACTACGATTAATATTATGGAAATGGACGTCGTCGAGAAGTCGTCAAAAATCGCTATGTTTTTTAAATCAGCGACGTTCAACGGCGTTTCTACATGTACGTTGCCGAATATTATAAACTAATAACTCTTATATTAGACGTCGCTAAGTCGTTTCATATAGAGTTTCGACGTTTCATTTTTTTCCACTCTTTCATCCCCAAACTTTTAAATTTAACGACGTTTATCGACACTGTATACCGTCGCCGATTTATGCGGTCGGTTCAAATTTCTATTTTTGCCCTAAAATGTCGCTTATCGTCGTTGGACGTCGCTATATAGCGACGATTAGCGACGTCCATATGAGACGTCGCAAAAATCCTGAAAATTCAGGTCGGTTCGTGTAAAACCCCTATTTCTAAAAACCGTATTTATTATTTTTTTATTAATTAATAATTTAATTGTAGTAATTAGGCCTAAATAGGATAAATAGATTTTTAATAATTTTTATGTTAGGTGTTCGGGCACTTAGAGGACTTGTGGGACCATCAGAAATTTTTCGGAATTTATTCCATGTAGGAGACCCCTTGAGCAGTTGCTAGCCTAACGATGTGCAATACCCTAATCTATAAATTTTCTTATGTGTGAATATGTATATATATATATATATATATATATATATATATACAAATATAAATATGTATCTATATATTTAAAGTAAGAAAGGAAAAGAAAAAAAAAGTAAAAAGAATTTAAATCATAAGTATAATACTACTAATAATAATATAATAATAATAGTAATAGCATTAATAACAAATAGCTACTAAGTAGGCATCCTGCCATACTCTCCTTAGCATTTAACTTACAAATGACGACCCCCTTTTTGCAATTCAGCCAACTTGCTGAGACAAAGACCCGCCTCCCCCGATTTTGCAATTGCATTAAGCCCAGAGCCCCATTCCGATTCAGCGGATAGCGGACCCGTCGCTCCTTTCCCTCTCTCTCTTAATATATAATATATATATATATATATATATATATATATATATATATATATAGTTAGCTCTAAAACCCTAACATAATTTCCAGACTTCCTCTTCCCATCTAGAGCCGTCACCACAGCCAGAGAAGCCCCACCAAGCCATCCAACCATTCCGTCGACGTCGACATCGCGAACTGCAGTTTCCCACTCGAGGCACCTTCGCTCCGGCGTGAATTCCCGTTGACTCGCTCGACCAAACGCTGTTCCGTTTTCATAGGTATGATCTTCCCTTAACCCTCTCAAATATTTGTTTTATAGCCAACCTCGGAAAACGTGTGCCCCTAGGTGAAAAACAGCGCCCAAGTTGGCCGAGCGAACAGAATTCTGCAATCGCAGAATTCCAGAATGACCACCCATATTGCCGAGTTCGTATCTCCCACCACAGAGATCCGAATTCGGTGATTCTTTTTGATACCTGTAGATTACATGACCTAGTTTATTTTCTGTATAATAATCTTGTGCTATTAGTCGCTGTGGACAGAATTGTATTCGTCACAAAACTGCGCGCACCCACTTTTTCCGGTTTTCCAAAAGTTGGAGATCGGAGCGCGCCCCGCCAAACGGGACCGCCCCGCCGTGTGCCAAGTGTACCGAATGGTGCACGCAGCATAACGGGACACGTGAAAATTCGTGGGGACTGATTCGGACGCGTGTGCGCGCCGAAATCAGACCGTATCCGCGGACACATTTCGTGTCGCCACTTTTGTGGAACTCGCGAGTATTTTGTGCATGCTTGTCAGATTGCGACGAAACTTGCGCCACTGGACTCGTGGTAACGCGCTGGTCCTGTGACCCAATTTTCACGCATTTCTGAGACGGTTGACCACATCGCCAATTGGCGGGCCCACAGTTGACTTTTTGGACCAAATTTTGTTCGGCTCATCGGAATCCAAATTTGGACATACCGTTGAGTTCGTATTGACATCTAGAGTTGTTTGACCCATAGTTTGTCCCATTTAGAGACTGTTACCCTCGGTACGCTTTTCGGTGCAAAGTGGGCCACACGTGGACTCCACTTTTGCCCGAAATTACCGTTTTGCCCCTTTGTCCAAATTGGACGAAAATGATGTGCTTTTTAGCTATTTTGCTCATTCTGGAAACGTTGGTGATATTTATTTCAGCATCCGGAGACGTTCATTCTGAGGCCGTAGCTTCTGACTCTTGGTGTTGACATTGGGACACTACATTTTGCAGCTTCTTGCTAGGCAAGATACCTTGCCAAATTATTTACAGTACTTTGCATGCTATTTATATTTCTGTTTATTTATTTTATTTCTGTATAGTTCTTGCATGTGTAGTTTTTCTTTCAGTCATTACTATATATTAGATATGTTGACACACACATTGCACTTAGTATCATAGAGGACAATCATTAGGCGTATGGGCTTTAACCACTCTGGTAACACCGTAGTCACTAGCACGCACTATGGTGGGTCGTGTCCGATGGTCGCTACCCCCGAGGTATGTCGATTGATGGAGTCCGAGGGTCGCTACCCCCGAGGTATGTCGGCTGATGATGTCCACTGACGAGCGTGAGGTTGTGAGGATTAGATCGAGTAGCCTACCCTTGCCCATACGTCGAAAAGTTGTCCTCACTTGCATTCATATAGATTGTCTTGTACAGCGTACTTATTTATTTTCACATTATATGCATGTTTACTGTATTCAAGTTGGCTCGTATTTTCTGTATCTTGTTACGTCCCTCTGAGGACCTGGTCCTCTGCCAGGTGTATCTGCTCTTGAGTATTTACAGGAGTATGGGCCTGGACCTGACGCATTCCTTTCTGTCGAGGAGGTCTTACCTTCTGAGCATCGTTGATTATCTGGCGATGGATTCTTTTAGCTGATACGCTTCTGTCTTCACATTATTTCATATTGGAGACTTTATTCTCCTTTCTCATTTTAGTTTTGGATATAGTCTTTGGTAGTGGATTTGTCTCCACCCGACTATTATTTCAGATATTTCAGACTCCTTATTCTAGTTTAGTATTTCTTTTCTATGACTTGTTGTGTGGATGAGATTAGCATATCTGTGACTTGTGACATTATATATACCACATGTGAGTTTATATTCATATTACAGCGTACGTATGGGTTATGGTTTCCATATATTGGAGTTGCCATATCCATGTGGCTGGCATGCTTACGTGTTCCTAGTCCTACGTATTTGGGACTGGGGCGTGACAGTTCGGATTCTCTTCCCTCTATAAATAACCCTCTTCACCCCTCTCCCAACTCCCACTCCCCTTCCCCTCCGCCTCGACCCCCCTCCCCTCCGCACCCGCTCTGCCACCCGCCTCCGCCTCAACCGCGACTTCCGCGCATTCTCCCTGTTCCGTCGCCTCCTCCGTGATTTGATTCACCGCCGCCACTTCGACCCCTCCGTCCTCGCCTTAACGGACCTCCTCCTCCCACTCCCTATGACTCATGCGCCATCGTCGGCAACAACGACTGTCACGCCCCGATCTCCCGCAGACAAATCGGCCGTTCCGGCTAGGTGGGAATCACCCTCGCCAGCGCTCCCGCGAAACGATCGCTTGACCCATCCGGGCGTGATGCCGCACGAGCGTGAGCCACGTCCATGCAAGGCCGTGGTCCATTGGCTGGCGGTAAGAGTTCTAAGCCACAGAGTCGCACAGATTGTCCGAGTGCAACGGAGTCATGAACGCATAGGCGATCGGTAACAGGTTCACTGAGTCGACAATATAGCGGAAGCGTTGAAACACAAGTTGAAGTAAAGCAACTCTTTTATTGATATGAACAAGTGTTACAGGCGGCGTATAGCCGGGATTACAAGTCACTCAAGCCTCTCTCTCTGAAACAGTAAAAGCGTGCCAAGTGGCTACAATTTGTGGATTGATTGCACAGGCGATGATCAGGCGATGTTCAGGCGATGTTCACAACATTATGTCTTGTATATGTGCTTCAGTTCCGGACGCACCGTTGCTTCAGAGTGATCTCCATACCTTAGCACACACGAAGGAGGCATCCGCACCGAACGAGGTTCTCCCGCACCCTGCATACAAACTGGTGGATTATTAGTACATTGAATGCACTGGTGGGGAGGTTACTCGCCCGCTCGACAAATCCAAACACGTAATACAGGTTTCGTGCACCAACTATTAAGTTGTCTTTCTAGTTGCCTTAGGATCAGTTTCATGCAAATATTGAATAGCCTAACCCGTGTGACAAGGCGCCGTACAACATGAGAGGAAACACGGCGAGACTTACCAACTTACCATCTCCTTCCCTGTCCAAGGCAAACATTGAGGCAAACATCGTTAATTCAAGCACGGGCAAGTATAACATTCAGGAGGCATAGTATATGCAAACATGAGGGTCGTTTTAACATGATCGTTCAGGTGTTCAGTTGTTTCTTGATGCGATGCAATGACTCGCACGCGGGTAGCCGCTAAGCGAGGATGACTTATCTATATGAACGTTTGTCGCTGGCATAGCCATAAAGGACCGTTTAGTCTTTGAACAAGGATGGTATGCAACGAAGCACGTGAGGCACTACATGCCATCCTGTCCGCACGTGAGACTATCGTGAAGTTCCATCCGGATCGGATCGGTCCCAGTGCCCCGGTGACCGCCCGTGGAACAAGATCCGAAGATCACCTTTTTACAAGTTGTCCGCGACATGCAGGTCAGGGTCAGTTTCAAATCCACAACTTGAATGATAATCCATGATTCGTGATCTGAACGAGCATTTGCTCCAAGAACTGAGATTCGTTCGTTATATGACGTGATTCTCGTTCAGATATAAACTTGATGTGATTATCATTCAGTTGTCACGTTATAGGATTCACGTTCAGTATTTATTACCCTGATGCGTGCCCCTGATTCGGGGATTGCCTTGGAGACCCAACGGTCCTGGATACTTGCAGGTTCATTCAGGCACGGAACGACTACGTAGTAGTCTCCCGGGGTTTGGATGAAAATATGGCAACATTACAAGCAGACAAGCATACGTTTCTAAGGAACATAAGCAGCACGTTTGCTCGGGCCCGAAGGTAAGCCGAGAGATGAGCCCGTTAGGGGACTTAGCATGCGAGGGTCTGAATATAAGCAGTATTTCAATTTCCATGTTCTAGCATAAGCAATACGAGTTGGGATTATTCCCTTAGCTAGGTGCGTTGGATTCATTAGCATGCAGGGGTGATTCACCTAGCGACTATCATGAAACATTCCAGATTTTATGTGTGCTGGCTAAGCAAAGACAAGTTCACCGTAGCCACCCACCTTAGCGATGATTCGCCTCGGTAGAGCGATACGTCAAACGAGCCTCTGAAAGCCGAAGTTGATTTCCTGTAGGGGCAAGTCTGGATATCCTTTGCTTCTCGTTTGAGGCAAAGCGGGTCGGGATAGTTGCACTTTTGCCGTTTGAGTCGGCAGTCCGCTAGAACGGAACGGGGTGTTACATCCTACCCAACTCAGAAAAAGTCTCGTCCTCGAGACTTACTGAGGACAAGCAGTAATTCTAGGGCTGAGGCAATCCTAGATAAGTCGTTGTACTTGTTTTATTTGGATATTCACTTGCACAAGCGTCAAAATCAGCATATCGCTTAGACTGGATCGTGCGCACTTTCGAAGGGCCCCTCTAGCGTGAACACGTCAACCAGCTTAGTGATAGCGAAGTCTTAGCACTCGAGTTTACCTTTTCTTAAGTCTTGGATGGTGCACTAGTTCAAGGCGTCCCTCGAATAGATGCATTCAACCAAACTTAGAGTTAGTGAAATCTGACAAGTTACTAGCGATACTCTCAAGGGTTCGCACAGGTTGGCACAAAGGCCACTCGCAGCACAGCAACATACAAGCAAGCATATCATATCATTCAAAACGTATTTTGAAAGTATTTAGACTTATTGTTGGAACATCCCATCGAGGCATTGAGAGAGAGCGTGCACATAACCCACGAACGAGCTTTCGAAACAGAGATATCGAAATCGAAGTCCAAAGACGTAGAAGCCAGGCTCTGATACCAACATGTCACGCCCCGATCTTCCGCAGGCAAATCGGCCATTCCCGCTAGGCGGGAATCACCCTCGCCAGCGCTCCCGCGGAACGATCGCTTGACCCATCCGGGCGTGATGCCGCACGAGCGTGAGCCACGCCCGTGCAAGGCCGTGGTCCATTGGCTGGCGGTAAGAGTTCTAAGCCACAGAGTCGCACAGATTGTCCGAGTGCAATGGAGTCATGAACGCATAGGCGATCGGTAACAGGTTCACTGAGTCGACAATATAGCGGAAGCGTTGAAACACAAGTTGAAGTAAAGCAACTCTTTTATTGATATGAACAAGTGTTACAGGCGGCGTATAGCCGGGATTACAAGTCGCTCAAGCCTCTCTCTCTGAAACAGTAAAAGCGTGCCAAGTGGCTATAATTTGTGGATTGATTGCACAGGAGATGATCAGGCGATGTTCAGGCGATGTTCACAATATTATGTCTTGTATATGTGCTTCAGTTCCGGACGCACCGTTGCTTCGGAGTGATCTTCACACCTTAGCATGCACGAAGGAGGCATCCGCATCGAACGAGGTTCTCCCGCACCCTGCATACAAACTGGTGGATTATCAGTACATTGAATGCACTGGTAGGGAAGTTACTCGCCCGCTCGACAAATCCAAACACGTAATACAAGTTCCGTGCACCAACTATTAAGTTGTCTTTCTAGTTGCCTTAGGATCAGTTTCATGCAAATATTGAATAGCCTAATCCGTGTGGCAGTGCGCCATGCAACATGAGAGGAAACACGGCGAGACTTACCAACTTACCATCTCCTTCCCTGTCCAAGACAAACATTGAGGCAAACATCGTTAATTCAAGCACGGGCAAGTATAACATTCAGGAGGCATAGCATATGCGAACATGAGGATCGTTTTAACATGATCATTCAGGTGTTCAGTTGTTTCTTGATGCGATGCAATGACTCGCACGCGGATAATCGCTAAGCGAGGATGACTTATCTATATGAATGTTTGTCGCTGGCATAGCCATAAAGGACCGTTTAGTCTTTGAACAAGGATGGTATGCAACGAAGCACGTGAGGTGCTACACGCCATCCTATCCGTACGTGAGACTATCGTGAAGTTCCATCCGGATCGGATCGGTCCCAGTGCCCCGGTGACCGCCCGTGGAACAAGATCCGAAGATCACCTTTTTACAAGTTGTCCGCGATATGCAGGTCAGGGTCAGTTTCAAATCCACAACTTGAATGATAATCCATGATTCGTGATCTGAACGAGCGTTTGCTCCAAGAGCTGAGATTCGTTCGTTATATGACGTGATTCTCGTTCAGATATAAACTTGATGTAATTATCATTCAGTTGTCACGTTATAGGATTCACGTTCAGTATTTATTACCCTGATGCGTGCCCCTGATTCGGGGATTGCCTTGGAGACCCAACGGTCCCGGATACTTGCAGGTTCATTCAGGCACGGAACGACTACGTAGTAGTCTCCCAGGGTTTGGATAAAAACATGGCAATATTACAAGCAGACAAGCATACGTTTCTAAGGAACATAAGCAACACGTTTGCTCGGGCCCGAAGGTAAGCCGAGAGATGAACCCGTTAGGGGACTTAGCATGCGAGGGTCCGAATATAAGCAGTATTTCAATTTCCATGTTCTAGCATAAGCAATACGAGTTGGGATTATTCCCTTAGCTAGGTGCGTTGGATTCATTAGCATGCAGGGGTGATTCACCTAGCGACTATCATGAAACATTCCAGATTTTATGTGTGCTGGCTAAGCAAAGACAAGTTCACCGTAGTGTCACGACCCGCACCCTGATATTCGGGCACGAGTACGTGGTTACGCCCAGCCTACGCCGCAGAATCGGCGGTAGAACGCTGTCTGGGTCATTTCTAACTATCTAACATCTCAACAATATAATATGGTACCTGTCAATCATCTCAACTCCAATCGGAGGAGCAAATATGGTATCTCACAAATATATCAATCTCAATCACAAAACAACTAAGGAGGAAATAATGCACGAATGGAAATAGCGAAGGGAAGAAAATACAATTCTACAAATAAAACAATAGTACATCTGTGAATCTCCACAAAATATAGTCTAATACAACAATCTAAACAAAATTAGACCTCCTCGGTCACTGGTACTATGTCCTCTGGCTCTAGGGGAGTGTCCTCTAAAGTCTCACCCTCCTGAGGTCCGTAATGTGTGGGACACAGCTCCTCTAGCCAATCATCTGGAAAAATATATCCAGTCAGGATTGGAGCGAAGTACATACCTCTGAAAGCAGTTCCAATAACATAATCGAGCATATATAACTAGCAATAGAAAAATGATACAAGATGCACAAGTAGAAGGAATAAACTGTACAAGTGAACAGGCAATAGGCACAATAAGCTGGAAGTAAAATACAAGAATAACTGCAAGTAGAGAACAAGAAATACTAACTATGTGTTTTAGAGTGAGAGTTCGTTATGTGATCGGTTTAGGTTGCACATGAGGTATATAGGTAACTCCATTATACGTGAGGTGTATAATCGACATGCACATGAGATCAAGAGGGCTTTGATCACATAACCCACTCCTACTCCCCCTCCCCAACCAACACTCATGGATCCAATCACGACACGTTACGTACATGATCACGATAGTCACACTAGCACACGAAATAGTGGATGCACAAGAAGCACATGAAAGTCAATACCCAATGCACACGATGAAATACATGTCATTGGGTACCCGTTGCACACGGTAGGGGATAACACCTCCTGACGGGATCCATAAAGCACCAGTCCGTGAAATCACTATGTCGGGAATCAATGTATACTAATCTAGAACATGCATATATACAACATTATGAATTGAAAACAATCAGAGAAATGTACTCGCCTGAAGTCCTGAGCAAAGTGTGTCTCTCGATGCCCAAGCCGGTGTCTCACAACCTATATATGGTATGTTGTATCAATACAAGGTTCAATGATAAAAATAATTGAAGTTGAAGAAGTTCTAGGTCAATACGCCGTTTCTAAGTCAAACCAAAGTATTTCTAGGTTGCAAGAGTCTAATGCTAGTCACTAAGTCAATACACTATGAAGCTATGCTATACTAGCTAAGCTAACACACCACGGTGCAATCAAGAAGCCGTATCCTAAGATACGCAGATTTTCTAATATAAAAATAGGTTTTTATATATATACAACTAATACTAGTTACACAATACACTATACTATATTTAATTGTTATAGGATAACCATTAATACAGTATATACATACACCTGTAGCTTAACTAACTAATAGTTAAGAACCCAATTCATATACATACATAATGCATATACCCATAATACTAATCTACTAAGTAATTACATATATATCTAACTATTTAGACTTAACTAGCACCTGAGTACATAGCTCACTAATTGATATTACCAATGTATAAAAGCTACCTAGCTAATTACCCAAATACTCTATATAGTCCATCTAGTACCTACCCTTATAAATATCTAACTGACTAAGACTGAAACCAACCCCAACTGATACTCTCAACCCCTCTAACAAGACCAAGACATTTCCCAAATCAAGCCTAGGGACAAAGTCCAACTGATACCTATTATTATCTATTAGCAACTCTTACTAAACATATACACTTAACCTCTATCTAATACCCATTACCAACTAAATTACTAAAAACTTAACTAACCTCAACTAATAATTAACTAACACTATACTAAAATTAGACTCGCTAGGAACCTAAAACTCACTGACTTCAGCCCACATGTTACTGCCTTCACTGCATTCTCCAGTTCAGTGAAGTATCAGTCTGAGTATCTGCTGATACTTCACTGCAGTTCAGTGAGTATCTATACGAGTCCTTGCTGTGCTGAGTCTGCTGCCCAGGTAATCTTCAGTTTGTGCTCAAACTGCTGTGTCGAGTTCTTCAACTGTGTTCAGTCAGTCTCCTTGCTGTGCACATGACTCAGTCCTTGCTGAGAACTGTTACTGCCCCTTGCTGTGAACTTCAGTCCCTGTATTTCAGTATAGGTAAGTCTTCAGTTCTCAGCTAGGTGTTCAGGTGATCCTGCAGATACCTTGCTGTGTTCAGTCCCTGCTGTTCTTGCTGTGTTCGGGTAGATCCTTGCAGTGTTCAGTTCTTCAGTCCTCATGAGTTGCTGTGCAATCCTCAGGTTGCTGTGCAGTCCAGCCTTGCTGAAAACTGCAGTGCTGAAATGCTTAACTGCATGCCCGCAACTCCTTGCTGTGTTCACCCTATTGTTTTCACTGGCACGAGCAGCACATCATGGTTCCCTGCTGTGCTCTAAATCACTGTACAGTAAGATACTGCACAGTATCTTCCATGAAATCTCCCCTTACTGTAGGTATCAACATCTACCCCCAAATATGAACACATAACATATAACTCAACACAAGTATACAGATATATCTATCTATAGAAGACAGTGCAACACATCAATATACCTACTTACATCTATCAATGTACATCAATCTTCTCTACTAGATAGAGTGATAGACCTATGTATATATCCAACACAAAACAATACATATATAGACATACGTATATACCCAAAACCCAAATACACTATTACATACCTCATATAATACCTAGATAGTATATACATATATAATTATACATGTATGAATAGTACAAAAAGCCCAAAACACAAACACATGGAGTGCACCGCACCCGTATCACACTTTTCTATGATACGCTTGCGACACGGGCCCCAACTCACAACCAAACGTATCCCGGAGGACACGTACAAGTCTAATACATAATTTATGATAAATACATATATAAATTATAGTGTCTATGTGTCCGTGTCACCATATGATATGCACATGGCCCCGTGTCGGAGGAAAACCCCCAAAATCGACCGTTTCGTCAAATCGACGAGATTCGGCCCACACGTATCCAATTGTGGACACGACACAAGCTACAAACAAACAATCAATGGTCAATTAGATCTATTAGATCCATTGACAAGCACTATATGTGCCAATTTCGGAATTCCCCCAAAATTGGCACCAAAATGGACATAACTACCACCGTAGGTCTCCAAATGATACCAAATCAAATCCTATGGGTAACCTATGCATGTGGGGTGGTTTCTCATGGTAAAAAATCAGATCTATAGTCTATAGGAAGGGGGAAAACTGATTTATACCTATTGGGAGATGGATTCCCAATGAAAAGGTCCCAAATGACAAGTTGCTCCTCTCCTTGTAGATCTTGGCCTCCTCCTCCTTGTTCCTTGCTTGTAGATCCTTGATGTAGGGGCTTCAATGTTGAATTTAGGATGAGATTTGAAGAGAATTAATGGTGAATTGATAGGAAAATGATGGGGAATTGGAAGGGGAAAAACTAGATCTAGAATTTTGGGGAAGAACTAAAATGAGAGCACTCTCTCTCCTCTCAATTATGGCTGGACAAAAACCCTTCCTCAAGCAATGTACAAAGTCAAAAAATACCCCTTGGGGCCTCTCATGAAGAAATAATTAGGGAGGGAAGGTTCTAGTCTAATGGTTCCACTAATTAATCATGTTTCCTAATCCATGGGCCTAATTCATGGGCTCAACTTAGACTAGTCCAAAAGTTTGTTCATGTCCCCTAATTAAAAGGTTAGGTCCACTACACAAGTCTAAAATAAGTCTACACTAGCAATAATTAAAATAAATAAATTAGTCATGCACAATTATTAATTATAATAATCCTAAAATAATTAATACCCATGATAATTACCAAACTACCCTTAGATGGAAATGTGAGGGTGACAAACCTACCCACCTTAGAAAAATTTCGTCCTCGAAATTAAGGAAGAAACTATCTACCAAAACAAACAATATAATGCAAGAAGGAATTATACCTCACGGCTCGAAAAGATACGGATATCGCTCGCGCATCTCGGCCTCTCGCTCCCAGGTACTCTCTCCTGGCGAGTGATGCCTCCACGCGACGCGCACCAAAGGAATCGTCTGGTTCCTCAGCACCTTCTCTCTCCGATCCAGAATCTCCACTGGCTGCTCTGGATAACTGAGAGTAGGGCCCACCTCTATCTCCGAATGATCCAACACATGACTGGGATCTGCCACGTATCATCTCAACTGCGACACGTGAAACACGTTGTGCACTCCCTCCAGTGCAGGTGGTAAGTCTAGTCTGTAGGCGACTGCACCGACCCTCTCAAGAATGCTGAAAGGGCCGATGAATCGCGGACTAAGCTTGCCGCCTCCACCGAAACGAATCGTGCCACGTGTCGGAGAAATCCTCAAGAAAACCAGACCGCCAACCTAGCACGAAACATAAGCTTAGCACTCTAACAAGCAACAATCAACACAAACAAGACAAAACTAAAGCTATACCTCAAACTCCAGAGGTCTCCGGTGGCTATCGGCCCAATGCCGTTGCCTGTCCTGCGCCACTCGAAGTCTGTCTATGATAAGTTTCACCTTCTCTGCTGCATCCACTACCATCTCTGGTCCCAATAAAGCCCTGTCACCAACATCATCCCAAGACAACGGAGTGCGGCATCTCCGTCCATACAACGCCTCGAATGGTGACATCTCAATGCTGGCTTGGTAGCTGTTGTTGTATGAAAACTCTACCAAGTGAAGGTGATCCTCCCAAGAACCTCCAAGATCCAAAACACAGGTGCGTAGCATGTCCTCGAGAGTCTGAATAGTCCTCTCCGACTGTCCGTCCGTCTGAGGGTGATAAGCGGTACTGAACTTGAGCTGAGTGCCCAAGCTAGCCTGCAAACTCCTCCAGAAATGGGACGTGAAGCGGCTATCCCGATCCGAGACAATGCTCACTGGAACACCGTGCAATCTGACAATCTGGCGCACATACATCTCCGCAAGTCTCTCCGTAGATGTACCCACTTTAAATGGCAGAAAGTGGGCTGATTTGGTCAACCTGTCCACGATGACCCAAATCGCATCCTTGCCTCCTGGAGAACGCGGAAGCCCTGATACAAAATCCATGGTAACATGCTCCCATTTCCACTCCGGAATGGGCAGAGGCTGAAGCAATCCTCCTGGTCTCTGTCTCTCCGCCTTGACCTGCTGGCAAACTAAGCATCTGGACACGAAGCTAGCTACCTCTCGCTTCATGCCATACCACCATACATGCTCCCTCATGTCTCTATACATCTTGTTGGCACCGGGATGCATAGAGTATTGGGAACGATGCGCCTCCTGCATGATCTCCTCGCGCAATGCTCCCTTCGGTACGCACAACCTGGTACCGTGTCGCAATGATCCATCATCTGCGACGGTAAAGTCCTCTGCCATCCCGACCTGAACCTGTGCTCTGATGCTCCTCAGAGACTCATCCTCATATTGTCCGTCTCTGACTCGGTCCATCAGCTCCGACTGAACCTAAAGTCCCCACATCTGCGCTGCGACTCCCGGAATCAATACCTCAATGCCCAAACTATCGAGGTCTGCTAATAGATGCCTGTCCCTAGTCAAGCACATAGCTACGGGATACCTGCTCAAAGCATCCGCGACTACGTTGGCCTTTCCTGGATGGTACTGCAAAGATATGTCGAAGTCCTTCATCAGCTCCAACCATCGCCGCTGCCTCATGTTGAGCTCCTTCTGTGTAAACACATACTTCAAGCTCTTATGGTCTGTGAAGATCTCTACTCTCTCTCCATATAGATAGTGTTTCCACAATTTGAGAGCAAAGATAACTGCTGCAAGCTCCAAATCATGGGTAGGGTAGTTCTTCTCATGCGGGCGTAATTGCCTGGAAGCATAGGCAATTACCTTCCCGTGCTGCTGTAGTACACAACCCAAATCCTTCCCTGATGCATCACTGTAAATGAAAAATCCTCCTGCTCCTGATGGTAGTGTCAAGATGGGAGCTGTAGTCAATCTCCTCTTCAGCTCCTCAAATGCTGACTGGCAATCCTCAGTCCAGACGAATTCTACGTCCTTTCTGGTCAGCCTAGTCATCGGCTCTGCTAGTCTGGAGAAATCCTGAACAAACTTCCGGTAGTAGCCTGCTAATCCAAGGAAGCTCCTGATCTCTGCTACCGAACTCGGGGTAGACCACGATTCAACTGCTGAGATCTTCTTCGGGTCCACCGAGACTCCATCTCCTGTAATGACATGCCCAAGAAATTTAACCTTATTAAGGAAGAATTCACACTTCGACAACTTGCCATACAACTTCTCCTTCCTGAGAATCTCCAGAACAATCCTCAAGTGCTGCTCATGCTCCTCCGGGGTCTTCGAATATATCAGAATGTCGTCTATGAAGACTACCACAAACTGATCCAGGTACTGATGAAATACCTTGTTCATCAGATTCATGAACACTGCCGGGGCATTGGTCAACCCAAACGGCATCACCAAGAACTCGAACTGTCCATAACGAGTCCTGAAAGCCGTCTTCGGGATGTCTTCCCTCTTCACCTTCACCTGGTGGTACCCTGACCTCAAGTCTATCTTCGAGAATACCTTCGCTCCGCTCAGCTGGTCGAACAAGTCATCAATCCGCGGCAACGGGTATTTGTTCTTGATAGTGAGGTTATTAAGTGCCCTGTAGTCGATACACATACGTACCGACCCATCCTTCTTGGGTACAAACAGTACCGGAGCACCCCATGGTGACGAACTGGAACGGATAAAGCCTTTGTCTTGCAACTCATCCACCTGTTTCTTCAACTCCGCCAGTTCACTGTTGTTTACTCTATAGACGTGCTGAGAGATTGGCTCTGCTCCTGGCACTAAGTCTATAGAGAGCTCCACATCTCTGTCCGGCGGCAACCCCGGCAAATCCTCTGGAAAGACATCCAAGAACTCTGCAATCAACGGATGTGGTGGCTTCTGCTCTTCTACCAAAGTCCCACAGAAATCGCCTTCGCTCTGCTCTGCTCCTCGGACGAACTCGAACTCCGGCTCTCCTGGTGTCTGAAATAAAACTCTGCCTCCACGACAATCGATACTAGCGTGATGTCTACTCAATCAATCCATCCCGAGTACTATATCGTAACTCAGAAGTGGCATTACAAGTAAACATACACTCAGCTCACGGCCTCCCACATAAACCCTCTGGTTCTTGCAAACATCACTGACCAGGATGATGCCACCCCCGGTCGTGATCTTGCAAGTCCGCGCCAACGGTTCAGACTCAAGACGATGTCTCAAAGCAAAAGATACAGATACAAAGCTATGAGATGCACCAGAATCAAATAAGGTATGAGCTGGAAAAGAATCGAGTAAGACTGGACCTGATATAACGTCTCCGACTGGCTCTGACTCCTCCACGGTCAGGGCAAAAGCTCGCCCCTGATGTGCACCCCTCTGCTGGTGCTGGTGCTGCACGAACTTCTACTGCTGGGGCTGTAAAGGAGGTCCTCTCGGCTGTCTCGCAGGTATCCTCTGGATAGGGGCTACATCCTGTACTGTCCGAGCTAAGGTCTTGGGGCAATCCCTCAGCTGGTGATCTGATGAACCGCAAAACAAACACTGACCGAGCCTCTTCCTGCAAACGTCCCATCCGTGCCCTGCCTTCTTACAGAAGGGCAAGCACGAGCTGTCTGGGCTGGTCTCTGCATCTGATACGTCTGCTGTACAGGTGCTCGGTTAGGCGCATTGGACTGCTGCCTCTGGTGCTGGAAATATGGCTTCTTCGCTGGACCTGTGCTGCTGCTGCCACCATAAACATCTCGGTCCCTCTTGTGCCTCCCACTCAGGTCTCTCTCGACCTTGCGAGCCTCCCTCAAGATGTCGGTATACGTCTCGTGGCTCGAAGAAATGAGAGCCTTCACTTCCCAGTTCAGACCCTCTCTGAACCTACTAGCCCGGTTCTCTGGGTCTCTCACCATATAGTCGGCATACCTGCTCAACCTACCAAACTCGACGGCATACTCCTTTACCGACATGTTCCCCTGGTAGAGGTTCTGGAACTGTCGCTCTAGGTCAAGTCTCTCAGTAGGCGGGAAGAACTTCCTTCTGAACAGGTCCCTGAACTCTCCCCATGTCAATCCTGGATCGGCGATCCGTGGCTCATTTCGGAACCACGTGCTGGCGATGTCCATCATCTGCAATCCCGCTGCCTCCACCATCAGGTCCTCCGCAAGGCGGGATAAGCGCATGATGCGCTCCATGCTCTCCAACCAATCATCCGCATAGATGATGCCCTCTGTCCCCTTGAAAGGCCGGGGATCCAACTTCTTGAAGTCCTGAATGGTGCCGGGCCTGGGCTGTACCTCCCGTGGCTGTGGTGGTGTGGTCCTCTCTACGGCGGTGATGGCCACCTGGTGAGCACTCTCGATGCCCTGTCTCAACACCTCGGTCTGTCGGTGCTGTGCCTCGGCCTGGGCCCTCTGGGTCTCCATCATCATCTGGAAAAGTGCAAACAGCTGTGTAGCATCAGCTGGTACTGGCGGTAGTGGCGGAAGATCCTCGGGAACAACTGGAGCAACCCTCTGAACCGGGGGAGGAGCACCCCCAAAAACGGCTGCTGAGACTCCCACCTGGACCGGTGAGGCGATCCTCTCGACGGAAGATGTAACAGTAGCAGCTGCTACTCTATCCGCAGCAGGCGGAGAAGTAGCTGAGGAAGCTGCCGCTGCTCCTGAGCGATAGAATCTGACCTTCGAAGGCATCCTGAAGTCAGATTGAAAATACGGAATCAATTATTGAATATAATGCGATATCATCAAAGAAGGACAGAACTTAATTCAAAATGAAAGACAATATCAAATAGATAAAGATTTGTAGAACAAAACATTAGAATTTTTCCTAGTTGTGATTGAGTAACTCTCAGCCAAAATCCTGTATCCTAAAGCAGGCTCGTAGCAATACTCTAGTCGAGCACAACTACGATGTCTATCTAGACCTGCATAGGCCACCACTAAAAACGTGTCACGACCCGCACCCTGATATTCGGGCACGAGTACGTGGTTACGCCCAGCCTACGCCGCAGAATCGGCGGTAGAACGCTGTCTGGGTCATTTC
The DNA here is from genome assembly GCA_036927795.1 of Iris macrosiphon. Lineage (NCBI taxonomy): Eukaryota > Viridiplantae > Streptophyta > Magnoliopsida > Asparagales > Iridaceae > Iris > Iris macrosiphon. The sequence goes on from JAYESA010000015.1 coordinate 172,758,509, forward strand.
TAACTATCTAACATCTCAACAATATAATATGGTACCTGTCAATCATCTCAACTCCAATCGGAGGAGCAAATATGGTATCTCACAAATATATCAATCTCAATCACAAAACAACTAAGGAGGAAATAATGCACGAATGGAAATAGCGAAGGAAAGAAAATACAATTCTACAAATGAAACAATAGTACATCTGTGAATCTCCACAAAATATAGTCTAATACAACAATCTAAACAAAACTAGACCTCCTCGGTCACTGGTACTATGTCCTCTGGCTCTAGGGGAGTGTCCTCTAAAGTCTCACCCTCCTGAGGTCCGTAATGTGTGGGACACAGCTCCTCTAGCCAATCATCTAGAAAAATATATCCAGTCAGGATTGGAGCGAAGTACATACCTCTGAAAGCAGTTCCAATAACATAATCGAGCATATATAACTAGCAATAGAAAAATGATACAAGATGCACAAGTAGAAGGAATAAACTATACAAGTGAACAGGCAATAGGCACAATAAGCTGGAAGTAAAATACAAGAATAACTGCAAGTAGAGAACAAGAAATACTAACTATGTGTTTTAGAGTGAGAGTTCGTTATGTGATCGGTTTAGGTTGCACATGAGGTATATAGGTAACTCCATTATACGTGAGGTGTATAATCGACATGCACGTGAGATCAAGAGGGCTTTGATCACATAACCCACTCCTACTCCCCCTCCCCAACCAACACTCATGGATCCAATCACGACACATTACGTACATGATCACGATAGTCACACTAGCACACGAAATAGTGGATGCACAAGAAGCACATGAAAGTCAATACCCAATGCACACGATGAAATACATGTCATTGGGTACCCGTTGCACACGGTAGGGGATAACACCTCCTGACGGGATCCATAAAGCACCAGTCCGTGAAATCACTGTGTCGGGAATCAATGTATACTAATCTAGAACATGCATATATACAACATTATGAATTGAAAACAATCAGAGAAATGTACTCGCCTGAAGTCCTGAGCAAAGTGTGTCTCTCGATGCCCAAGCCGGTGTCTCACAACCTATATATGGTATGTTGTATCAATACAAGGTTCAATGATAAAAATAATTGAAGTTGAAGAAGTTCTAGGTCAATACGCCGTTTCTAAGTCAAACCAAAGTATTTCTAGGTTGCAAGAGTCTAATGCTAGTCACTAAGTCAATACACTATGAAGCTATGCTATACTAGCTAAGCTAACACACCACGGTGCAATCAAGAAGCCGTATCCTAAGATACGCAGATTTTCTAATATAAAAATAGGTTTTTATATATATACAACTAATACTAGTTACACAATACACTATACTATATTTAATTGTTATAGGATAACCATTAATACAGTATATACATACACCTGTAGCTTAACTAACTAATAGTTAAGAACCCAATTCATATACATACATAATGCATATACCCATAATACTAATCTACTAAGTAATTACATATATATCTAACTATTTAGACTTAACTAGCACCTGAGTACATAGCTCACTAATTGATATTACCAATGTATAAAAGCTACCTAGCTAATTACCCAAATACTCTATATAGTCCATCTAGTACCTACCCTTATAAATATCTAACTGACTAAGACTGAAACCAACCCCAACTGATACTCTCAACCCCTCTAACAAGACCAAGACATTTCCCAAATCAAGCCTAGGGACAAAGTCCAACTGATACCTATTATTATCTATTAGCAACTCTTACTAAACATATACACTTAACCTCTATCTAATACCCATTACCAACTAAATTACTAAAAACTTAACTAACCTCAACTAATAATTAACTAATACTATACTAAAATTAGACTCGCTAGGAACCTAAAACTCACTGACTTCAGCCCACATGTTACTGCCTTCACTGCATTCTCCAGTTCAGTGAAGTATCAGTCTGAGTATCTGCTGATACTTCACTGCAGTTCAGTGAGTATCTATACGAGTCCTTGCTGTGCTGAGTCTGCTGCCCAGGTAATCTTCAGTTTGTGCTCAAACTGCTGTGTCGAGTTCTTCAACTGTGTTCAGTCAGTCTCCTTGCTGTGCACATGACTCAGTCCTTGCTGAGAACTGTTACTGCCCCTTGCTGTGAACTTCAGTCCCTGTATTTCAGTATAGGTAAGTCTTCAGTTCTCAGCTAGGTGTTCAGGTGATCCTGCAGATACCTTGCTGTGTTCAGTCCCTGCTGTTCTTGCTGTGTTCGGGTAGATCCTTGCAGTGTTCAGTTCTTCAGTCCTCATGAGTTGCTGTGCAATCCTCAGGTTGCTGTGCAGTCCAGCCTTGCTGAAAACTGCAGTGCTGAAATGCTTAACTGCATGCCCGCAACTCCTTGCTGTGTTCACCCTATTGTTTTCACTGGCACGAGCAGCACATCATGGTTCCCTGCTGTGCTCTAAATCACTGTGCAGTAAGATACTGCACAGTATCTTCCATGAAATCTCCCCTTACTGTAGGTATCAACATCTACCCCCAAATATGAACACATAACATATAACTCAACACAAGTATACAGATATATCTATCTATAGAAGACAGTGCAACACATCAATATACCTAGCTTACATCTATCAATGTACATCAATCTTCTCTACTAGATAGAGTGATAGACCTATGTATATATCCAACACAAAACAATACATATATAGACATACGTATATACCCAAAACCCAAATACACTATTACATACCTCATATAATACCTAGATAGTATATACATATATAATTATACATGTATGAATAGTACAAAAAGCCCAAAACACAAACACATGGAGTGCACCGCACCCGTATCACACTTTTCTATGATACGCTTGCGACACGGGCCCCAACTCACAACCAAACGTATCCCGGAGGACACGTACAAGTCTAATACATAATTTATGATAAATACATATATAAATTATAGTGTCTACGTGTCCGTGTCACCATATGATATGCACATGGCCCCGTGTCGGAGAAAACCCCCCAAAATCGACCGTTTCGTCAAATCGACGAGATTCGGCCCACACGTATCCAATTGTGGACACGACACAAACTACAAACAAACAATCAATGGTCAATTAGATCTATTAGATCCATTGACAAGCACTATATGTGCCAATTTCGGAATTCCCCCAAAATTGGCACCAAAATGGACATAACTACCACCGTAGGTCTCCAAATGATACCAAATCAAATCCTATGGGTAACCTATGCATGTGGGGTGGTTTCTCATGGTAAAAAATCAGATCTATAGTCTATAGGAAGGGGGAAAACTGATTTATACCTATTGGGAGATGGATTCCCAATGAAAAGGTCCCAAATGACAAGTTGCTCCTCTCCTTGTAGATCTTGGCCTCCTCCTCCTTGTTCCTTGCTTGTAGATCCTTGATGTAGGGGCTTCAATGTTGAATTTAGGATGAGATTTGAAGAGAATTGATGGTGAATTGATGGGGAAATGATGCGAATTGGAAGGGGAAAAACTAGATCTAGAATTTTGGGGAAGAACTAAAATGAGAGCACTCTCTCTCCTCTCAATTATGGCTGGACAAAAACCCTTCCTCAAGCAATGTACAAAGTCAAAAATACCCCTTGGGGCCTCTCATGAAGAAATAATTAGGGAGGGAAGGTTCTAGTCTAATGGTTCCACTAATTAATCATGTTTCCTAATCCATGGGCCTAATTCATGGGCTCAACTTAGACTAGTCCAAAAGTTTGTTCATGTCCCCTAATTAAAAGGTTAGGTCCACTACACAAGTCTAAAATAAGTCTACACTAGCAATAATTAAAATAAATAAATTAGTCATGCACAATTATTAATTATAATAATCCTAAAATAATTAATACCCATGATAATTACCAAACTACCCTTAGATGGAAATGTGAGGGTGACACGTAGCCACCCACCTTAGTGATGATTCACCTCGGTAGAGCGATACGTCAAGCGAGCCTCTGAAAGCCGAAGTTGATTTTCTGTAGGGGCAAGTCTGGATATCCTTTGCTTCTCGTTTGAGGCAAAGCGGGTCGGGACAGTTGCACTTTTGCCGTTTGAGTCGGCAGTCCGCTAGAACGGAACGGGGTGTTACAACGACATCCTCTATAACTCTGACCACGGCCCCCTCATCGACTCCTACTACCTCATCCTCCGCCTCCGCCGCGACTTCCGCGCCTTCCCCTAGTTTCGCCGCCTCCTCCGCGACTGGATTTGCCTCCACCGTGCCTGCACCGCCGGCATTCGCCGACTTCTCCTGCCACACCCGGCCTGCTCCTGCCACCCCTACGGCGCCTAAGTCACAATCATCACCTATATTGTAATAATTTATGGTTGTAATATTGGTATCTCAACAAATATTTTATATACGGTACAAATAATTTCTGTTTGTAATATTTTATTATACAATACTTATGGTATCTTTATTGGGATGATCATATGTTAGGAAGATAGGTTACTGATTACATTTTTCGTGCCCTTGAATTTTTTGTGAATTTTAACAATTCACAGAGAACCTCTTGTGCATATAAAAGGTAATCAATAGCCTTTCTTCCATAACATTTGAACATCCTATTAAAGATATTATAAGTACTGTATTTCAAAAATAGCGACGTTCAACGACGTCTTGCGACGATTAGCGACGGGGGGAGATTGCGTCGCTAAAAAATAGCTGTCCGTCGCTAAGTGACTCTTAACGTCGCTATTTTAGCAAAGTTTGGCGACACTTTAGGACGTCACCGATGTACCGACGTTGAGACGTTGGACGTCGAAACTATGACGACGTCACCACATCGCAAATATACGTCGCTATAGCACAAATAGCGAATTTTTTGTTGTCGACGACCTTGGAATACACGACGACACATAAACGTCGTTAATTACGTCGCTAATTATTATTAGCGATATTTTTGGTTAATTAGTGATATTTTTTGACGTCGCTAAAATATATTATTTTGGTAGTGTCAGTCGACGGGGACGATGACCGTCTCGACGTCTCCCTCCCCCTCTCCTTCGTCAACGGCAGTGACCTTCCGGTGGAGGCCAACGCGTCCTCGACGAGGTCGAGGTCAACGCCTCCTCGACGAGTTCGAGGTGACCTCGAGAAGACGGTCATCCATGGCGGTGGAGACCTTGATTTAGGGTTAGGGTTAGGATTTAGGCTGAGACCACAATTTAGGGTTAGGGTTTCGATGGAGACGTCGGCCGAGGTGGTTGACGACGACTGTGACGACCCGTTTCGTTCAAGTGGACAGCCGATTCAAATGGCGCAAGTGCAACGATCCGACCAGTTTTGCTCAGTGCGAAGACTCGTTTGAGGCAAATGATTTTCAGACTTGGCCCTTCAGGAATTCAGATATAGACTTTTAAAGGCTCGCTCGGAGTATCGCTCGACCGAGACGAATCATCGCTAAGGTGGGTGGCTACGATGAACTTATCTTTGCTTAGCCAGCACATTTAAAATATGGACGATACATGCTAGTCGCTAGGTGAATCACCCCATGTATGCTAATAAGAATACAACACATCTAGCTAAGAGAATAATTCTAACTTGTATTGCTTGTGTTAGAACATGAAAGTAAAATATTGCTTATAAATAGACCCTCGCATGCTACCTTTGCCTTGTGCAAGTAGACCCCGCTATGCCTTGAGTAGATCGTTGTGTACTTTCGTAGTGCACTGCTTCACTTGCTACACTGCACGCCCATAGATTATGTCGCTCGGTATGTCCCTCTACGGTTTCACTCCTCGCTTTACCCATAAACCGTGCCAACGTGAATGCTTATGTTTTATATAAATGCATGCTTGCTTACTTGCTTATAGTTTGTACTCGTTGCCTCGTTTTAATGTTTGCCACACAAAATTTTTGCCACAATCAAGTGAACACTATCTTGCCTTGCATTCATCTAATTCACCGGAAGACTATCTAATAGTCGTTTCGTGCAAATATGAAGCCGAGAGTATCCGAGACCGTTAGGTCGCCAAGGCAATTCCCGAACCAGGGGATTGCATTATGTCAAGTAAAGAAAGAATCATAACTCATGGAGCAAGACTCATTCAGGTATTCGGATCCTTGGTAGTCTCTCTCGAGCGGACGAGATGGTGTATGCGCCCTTATCGCTATACCCATCTTCGCCCAAGAGACTATGCATCATCCAATGGCTAAGTGAATCAAGAATTAACATGTTATGTCATGAATCCCGTGAATCTGAAATCCAAGACTTGCATGGTCGCAGATAACTCGTGCACAAGATATTATGGATTTCTCGGACGATCTTCGGGGCACCGGGATCGTGCCGGCCTGGAAGAAATTATATAGGGACTCCTCGAGCTTCGGCGGGATGATGTATGTGCCTCGAGTTTTTAGCGCTACACCATCACTGTCGGAAGAGTCCGGGTCTCTCCTGTTAGGACGGAATGGTGCGCGCCTCGAGTTTTTAACGCTATACCCATCTCCGTCAAGAGACTCGTCCAAATGGTTTGTAGCGTCAGTGACCCTCATGTTCATATAAATAAGTCATCATCGCTTAGCGACAATCCGCGTGCGAGTCATTGCATCGCATCCAGTAAGCTGAAACACCTGAACGATCATGAGTATAACACACTTGTACAATGTAACACTTGAATATATTCTACAATATACCTGAGTAATCCTTATAACTCGTGCACCCGAAACATAATCTTGCTCACAATACTTGTGTTTGCATATGCTATTGCCCCTGAATTTTATTATAAATGCTTGTGCTTGATTCACTTAATTTTTCTTGGACAGGGAAGGACAAATGATAAGTTGGTAAGTCTCGTCGTGTTCCTTTATATCGTACGACGCACTGCCACACAAGTTAGGCTATTCATCATGGCCATAAAACTGATCCTAAGGCAAGAATAGAAAGATAACTTAATAGATGGTACACGAAACCTATATAACGTGTTTGGATTTATCGAGCTGGCAAGAAGCCTCCCTACCAGTGCATTCATGTATTGATAATCCACCAATTTGCTTGTAGGGTGCGAAAAAATCTCGTTCAGTACGGATGCCTCCTTCATGTGTGCTGAGGCATGGAGTTCACTCTGGAGCCTTAGAGCGTTGCGTCCGAAACTGAAGCACATATATAAGACATAATGTTGGAACATCGTCTATGTATCATTCCATAAATATAGCCACTTGGCACGCTTTTACTGTTTCAGAGAGAGAGAGAGAGAGAGGCTTGAGCGACTTATAATCTCGGCCTAGCGCCGCTTGTAATACTTGTTCAATATCAATAAAGAGCTTATTTTATTTCTATACTTGTGTTATTAAATGCTTTCGCTATTGACGACTCAATACTTGTGTTATTAAACGCTTTCGCTGGTGACGACTATGTGAACTTGTTACCAATCGCCTGTGCGTTTCTTATTCTGCTGCACTCGAACTTTCTGTGTGACTCTGTGGCTTAGACCTCTTACCTCCTGCTTAGATTACGGCCTTGCACGGGTGCGGCTTACGCTCGTGCGGTATCACGCCTAGAGGGGGAAAGATCGTCCCGCGGGAGCGTTGGCGCAGTGATTTGCGCCTAGCGAGGACGGCCGATTTCCTACGAGAGATCGGGGCATGACAACGACGTAGAGCTCCCTCAGCTCGTCGAACTCGAGGTTGAGGGCTCCTCTCCTCCTGCGAGTTCCCTCTCGAAGCTCTGGTGGTTTGGAGGATTAATTGTTGTTAGTTGTTAGTGGTTTATTAGTGCTAATTAATGACAATAGTTAGTTTAATTAATTAGTTAGTTGTCATGGAGAGAATATTCCATTTTAGTGTAGAGATTTCTTCCTTTAATTAATTAGATTTCTTTTTCTCTTTAATTTGAATTTTAATTGGATGATGGAGTGGCACAATTAGTAATTAGAATCTTATAAGTCCATGTAGTGGACCACGTACATTGTCATGGAGAGATTTGAATTCTAAATTTCTCTCCATTTATTCCTACTTTTTTTTCAAGCAACATTATTTTATTTTTCTCCTAAATTTAGATCTAGAATTTTATTTCCATCTCATTTTCCACCAAACTATTTCTTCCTTCTTCCATTGGAGAGCAAGGAGCTTGGAGCACAAGGAGGTGCTTGAGGAGGAGTCTAGTTCTTGGAGGATCGTGTCCGACTCATCTCTTTCGTGTTCAAAATTAGAATTAGAATTTTATATATATATATATATATATATATATATATATATGTGTGTGTGTGTGTGTGTGTGTGTGTGTTAATGAGAATTGGGGGTTTTGGTATCATGGTTGGGATTGATGTATCATTGAGGCATTGGGAATGCACTTTAGGTGTTTGTTTTGGAGTAGGGGTTGGTGGTGTACCATGGTGCACACTAGGTGGTTGTCTTTTGGTTTGTGCTCATGTGTATTGGAGTTGTGTGTGTGATATATATATTGGTATCCTAGTGAGTATGGTGTATCATGGGTTGATGCTTGGTTTCATAGAGTGTGCACAGAAGGTGTTTTTTTGTTTGTTTGGTGTTTTGTTGTTTGAGCTTGAGTGTATTAGAGGAGTGTGTGGGTGTTGTGGTTTAATGTGATATAGAATAATGTTAGAAGGGTATTCTAAGTACCACGGATAAGGTATGAGTTGGGGATAAGTGTAAGTATTAGTGTATTGTTGAGTGCTTGGTGTTGTTGAGGTTGTAACTGGGTATGTGTGTGTTCTTGAGTGTGGGAGAGTTGGTTTCAGTTCCTGCAACTTTCAGTGTACTCAGTGCACTGTGTTGTGCACATCCAGAGCTCTACAATAACAACACTTGCTGTCTTTGAGGTCTGCATGTTGCACTACACCTTAGCGTTGGGTGTTAAGCTTGTGGTGTGCTGGTGTGAGGAGTGATAGGTAGTGAGGTTGCTTGCAACAGGCAGTGTATAAGAGAGGTTGTAGTTGAATGTGTATTTATGATACCTGGGTGGTAGTATAGGGTACGTTATGTATTGGGTGAGTGCTAAGTATCTTGGTGTAGTGGTTATAGTGAGTGTGTGTAAGTGAAGGTGGTTGGGTGTAGGTAATGTATTTGAGTGTGAAGTCTTGGTGCAATGGTGAGTGTCAGCGCTAGGTATTGTGAGTAAAGTCTAGTGTGGTACTATAGTACATGTACCAAGTATCGAGCAAGGTAATGAGGCAATGAGGTAATAGTTAGGTAATGGATATTTGGACTAGGATACTATAAGTTAGTGATATTATATATATGATACATAGTATAGGGTATTAGCTAGTATTAATAGTATTAGCTAGTATAGTCTAATATTAGCAAGGTAATGGCTCGTTTTGATCTAGAAAATCTAGTATAGCAAGGTATTGACCTAGAATATCTACTTTGACCTAGTGTTGACCTAGATGAGAGGCGGAGGAGGAGGAGGAGGAGGAGGAGAGGGAGGATGGGAGGAGGAGGAGAGGCCGAGGAGGAGGAGGAGGAGGAGGGTCGGGGGAGCGCAGGGGCGCGCATCGGAGAAGAAAACGAAAGGAAGTTATTTTTGTCCAAAAAATTGGTCAAAAGCGTTAACCGTGAGTTGGTGACGGTTTCCGTCAAAAGTGGGGGGGGGGGGGGGGAGGGAGGGGGAGGGTACATTATAGTAAAGCAGTGGGGTGTATCTTGAAATAAGATAAATAATGTGAGATGCAACTCAAAAATTTTCTTCAATTTATTATAAAGCATGAGATTATAATATTAAAAAGGCTCTAAAGTCGCTTAGCAATACACTTTTATAAATATTACAATGTAATACGAGTCTCATTAAAGTTGAAATAGATTTCGGTGGGCTCTGATTTTATATGGGGGAGAGAAGGGCACGACACGGTAAGGAGACAAGACGACACAAACAAGACACCTATCTTGATGTGTCTAAGTGTATTTTAGAGTGTCCGTTCTTCTTTGACAGCAATATATGATGCAATTTGTCAGTGGTGTTTATATATTCATCCTTACCTGCTAGGAATAGTAAAAGTAAAGCAAGAGTCCATGTCGAATCTTGGTCTGATGAGGAATTGGAAGAGAGAAGTATCGTTGGACAGAAACGGACCGTGGACAAATGAATAATAACCGCTTATCGGTTCGGTTCCATCTATGACAAATTTTAATTTGACTTGTTCAGTTTTCACTATTTTAATTTGGTTGAAACCGAACATGCCACCACGTCACTGGAATCGGCTGGCGGAGACACAGGCCATGTATCCCCTGTGTGCATTGAGACGAACATGCCACTTCTCTCTCCACCATCTTCCACAATATTTATTTTGTTACTTCCAACTGTTTCATTGCAAGTGGGCAGTATTCTATCCGAATCAGAAATGAGTACTAATTCGACTTTGAGGTATTAAGTTGCAATAGCCATATTTTTATGCTATCTTGTAGAAACAAAGTAAGAGGAGGATCTTGATCTAATAAAGTTGCTGGCAAGAAGAGAATCCAGCATTATGCAAAATGTATTGCAGAGTAGTACATTACATTGTTCTATAGCAACGAAACTATCCAGCTTATTAGACAATAGCTAGTTAATACTTAATCAAGGTCTCGTGCCGCTGACAAGTCACGAGGGAGTTGCATGCTTGTGATGTCCTCACGTGGCAGGTTGTACAATGAATTGTTAGTTACACTGCTGGAAACTCCGAGTTCAGTATCACCAGGGAACAAAGGTTTAGTCACTTTTTTATTTTTCCTCAAGACCAGGTATAGTATGGCGAGCAAGTACACCAACATGCCTGAGAAGCCAAAAATTCCTGCAAACACCTTCGATACGGTTGGTAATCTACTATGGATAAGCAACTTGATGAAGCTTGACACGATATAGTAGGTGTTGATGGCCATGATCAACGTGCCTATGATCCAGGTCAGCACTGAAATCTACAACCAAATAAAAAAGATAATACAATATGAGTAGAGAGAGAGTGTGAAATAAGGAAGAAAAAAGTGAGGACCAAGTCACTCTCCATCTATTGACGATCCGGTTATCCTCTAAGGAATTGGTCAAATACTGTAATGATGAACTTACTGTAATGGAATTGACATGTGAACCCATCTTCGTCTTGCTGCTTGTGAACTTTAATAAGGGAACAAGAGCAAATGGCAGCACAAAGGATAAGATCATCTGTGAACATTTTGTGTAATTGTCAGCATGGAGAAATTAAAGAGGAAAAAAAACAACAGCAGCCAGAATGGAAGGAGCAGAGTAGTAACTATATCATTCTAGTTTTAAATAAATGCCTTCAGTTTCATCCACAATACCGTTTATGTTAGGAATTATAGTGATCACACAATCGTCTGATATACAATTAACTGCTCCCCCCATTTGAGAGCAATGGATATAAGACTCAAGGGTAAAATCGTGCTAAAACACAGAAAATGTTCTAAAAACACTTGACGTCAAAGTATGTATATCATATCAGGTTGGTATCTATAATGGAGACCTCATGGTGGGTAGTTACATGTCACTTTCAAGAAAGTTGGAGGTATGGAAAGCAGCAAAGTACAGTAAATAATAAATAGTAAGTACAAAAGTGGAGGAAGTTGGAAGAGTTTTTATGCAAAGCCTCATATGAATTGCCTTACAATTAAGTGTTTTGTGCCAAAGAACAACACTTCAATATAAACAAAAGGACAATTGTAATTAGATCCATAAAGAATGTGCAAATTTTGCCGAATGAAATATAATCATGATAGTGCTTATCCAGCAAAAAAATAATGGGTTCCTAATAAAACAAAAATCAACTCTGCCTAGTTACCATAAATTAGAGCTTCCATACTATTCAATCTAAGAAGATTAGTAGGTATCTAAAGAGACATGAGGATAGGTGCTGAAAATACCTGTAATATAACTAAAACGTGCAACTCTCAGTCATTACACCGGTAGGCAACAACACTACTTTCAGAAAAACAAGGAGGGGGTTTATCCACCTTTTGTTAAAAGATAGAAAGAAAGGCTATGCTAGCTTGAGATACAACATGTCAGCATCTTTGAGCCTAGATTATTTACAACTCCAATTTCATTTGTGTTATTTTGGGAAATGTCCAACTTAACTTTCATTCATTGATATAGAACAGTATATATACAAGAGCAATAGGTGTCCTAGGCCCAACCCATACTGGTCATATGTAACACAAATGCTAATATGTTGAGATTCCCATCAAGTTAGAGCATATATATCAATCATGCCCACCTTGTCACAAAGAAAACTAAAACGAGATATAGACATTGGTTTGGTGAAAGATCGGCAATTTGGTCTTCTGATCGAATTATCCATCACTGCATCACGAACAAAATGACATTCCATCTCAATGTGCTCGGTCCTCTAAGGGAAGACCAGATTGTTAGCTATAACTATAGAGATGACGGCTAGGATGTCAAAATGCATCGGAAGTGGAACGGTATACTGGACACCAAGGTCGGCCTTTGCCCTACATTTGGACACAATTATCTGTTTCTTGTAGTGCAAAGTGACGAGATTACCCCAACGTAGGTGCAGTATCTAGAAGTAGAACGTTTGTCACCCTTTGACCCGGTATAGTCGACACGTGAGTAGGACTGAATCCAGATGCCCATGTCGTCTATATAGAAGGTCTTTCCTTGGAAATCCTTTCACATATCTCAAGATTCCAGTGACATCGCTTGGGATGCTCTATGAACTGACTAATCAAGTATTCTCAAACAAGAAGTTTAGATTGGGTTCTATAGGGACATCAACTGGTTTATGACAGAGTAGGCTAGCCACCTGCAATAAGTTTATAGTATATTTTCGCTGGGGAAGAATTATTCCTTCTGGGCTCCTGACTATCTCAATTCCAAGAAAGTACCGCGGCTAACTAAGTCTTTAGTAACAAAATACGTATGAAGATGGATCTTGATCGCCTCAATATCTGCAAGGTCCAAACTCGATAGTAGAATTTCATCAACATATGCCATAAGAACGACTACAGTTTTGGTGTTTCAGATAAATACTGAATGGTCTGCATAATGCGCATGAACCCAACTGTATAGACAACTTGGCTAAAATTTTCAAACCAAGCAGTGACTCAGTTTGACTCCATAGGTAACTTGAGCAACAAATTCGGGAGGTTGCTTCATATATACTTACGCAGTAAGATCACTATACAAGAAGACATTCTTTACATCCAACCGAAACATCGGCCAATCACGGTTGACCGCAAAAGAGAAGAGACCCAAATAGAACTGAGCAGAGCAACTGGATAGAAGGTTTCGCGCTCAATGAAACCATGTGACATATACTTCAGAGTAAAGACCTATCGACAAGAGACAACATCACTATCAGCAGGAACCGGAACTAGTTCCGGGGTACCACAAGATAATAAGACATCAATCTCATCCATTATGGCATGTTTCTAGGCAGGTATAGTAAATGCCTCCTCCACCATCCTAGGGATAGAGACTGATAAAAAAAAGGACCAATGCAAGCAAAAGAAATGGAGCCATCCATGAGATAAATACATGTGGGTGTATTTACCTTCCCAGAGAACAATAGCAATATTAAGATCAGAAGTAGGAGCATGATCTTCGACGAGAAGCGGAGGACCGACAATAGGCACGGGGTGGGTGGGGGTGGGGGTTAGGTCATGGACAACGAGAATAAACCTGCATCAACGAAGGCGAAGGCAGTAGAGGTGGTAGAGAGGCTATGGGAGGTGGGAGTTCAGGGGCTGGAGATGGAGAGAAAGAGGTAGTAGAAGGAAAGGAGGGCTAGAAAAAAGGAGTCTGAAGTGGAATAGAGGAAGGTATAAAAGTAGTGGAAGATGAGGAAGCGGTAGTCGTAGAGAAATATGGTTTGCTTTCAAAGAAAGTAAATCGACGAATATATATGATTAACAAGTGATAGGATCAAAGCATCGATATCCTTTATGAAGGCGAGAATACCCAAGAAACACACATTTGATGACGCGAGAGAGTTTATATATATTATGACTTAGGTTATGGACGAAAACAACATAACCAAAGACACGAGTAAGAGAGAATAATGGTGTGGAGGAATAAAGACACAAGGGATATAATCACCAAGAACAGACGATGTATGGCAATTGATCAAGTATGAGGCAATGAGTGGTGGCCCATGCATATCTAGTCTAGATAGAAAGACAAGAATATAACCTTAGGATAGCAATACCATGTAGAATCTCATCCCTAGTTTGAGTTATTAGATTTGAACCTAAGTAGTCTACTAGGATTGAAACCTAATTAAGAACTTTATCGTATAGTCTTATGATCTATAAGTTGCTCTCCTTAGTAGTACCTGTTAAGTATAAGTATTACTAGTCATTGGACTTTAGTCCTATATCGAGTAGAAGAATAAGGAAGATGTTAATCCTCTCATATATATATATATATATATATATATATATATATATATATATATAATCTCTCTTTCAATCATTTAATCATCCAATCATTCAATCTAACATGGTATCAGAGCGATACTATTTTTTCTTTCCCAAACCCTAAAAAAATTTCTTCTCTTCTCCCCCTGACTCCAGCAACCCCCAACTCAAAACCTAACCCTGGATCTACCCTAACCCCACCCTATGTTCTCACAATACCTAACCCCATATCTACACCATAGCCGTCGCAACAAACCCTAACCGCAAAAAAAAAATTCGTGCGTTGGGATCTTCAGAGGGTTCATCGATTCGACTTGTCGATCGACGACTAGACGGTCAAAATAGTTACTCCACATGGCAAAAGAAGGTCGAGAAGACGCTTCGGAAAATACGGTTGTCAAAACATCTAACAGACAACCCCCAGCAGTGAATGATCCCACATACGAACAATGGAAGACGGACGACAATCGACTGTTTATACAGTTGATGAATTCGATGGAACCACCGGTTGAGGACATGGTTCAAAACACGGATTCAGTGAATGAGTTATGGGAGGTCCTTGCAATTGCCTTTGATGGCAAACATGATTTGTCTTGCATCTATGACTCGGTCGTTGGCGTCTACCGAGCTGATCAAACAGACAAGTCACATAAGAACCACTTTCGTGCCTTTAAGGCACTAACTGATGAGGTCGATTGCGTGCTACCATTGACGACGAATATCAATGAGGCAAGGACATAACGCCAGCAGCTCTATATCATGGCATACCTTGCCTCCCTTCATCCTGATGCAGACTCTGCACGGTCTCAAATTATTGCTGGGGGCGAAGTTCCATATCTGATGGAAGCCCACTTTCGTGTCCTACGGACAACGAAAGTAGTTAGGACTGATACGAGTGACGCACCTGCTGATTGATCTGCCTTGGGTGTTGTGATCGGCCAAGGACGACAAGGCATCTTCGGGGTTGTCGGCAAAATTGGCGAGGGTCGGACGGGTGTGGAGCTCCATGAGATTGTTGCTTCGATGGAGATGAGGTGGGAAGAAAAGAGGAAAAAATGGAAAAAGTAACACCTAGGGTTGGAGCTAGGCTATGGTGGCTACGATACCATATTATTTTAGGAAATGCCCAGTCTAACTTTCATTCAATCATTGATATCGAGACTATATATACAAGGACAAGAGTTTCCCTAGGCCCATAAACCATATTGGGCCATATGCTACACATGCTAATATGCTAACAGTTTAATTCATTAATTAAATCCAATGCATAGTGAAAAGGGTACTTGAAATGTGCAAGGATTATATAAAATACCGATGCAATGATTATAAGCTTTCCAGCCCCAGAAGAGCCACCAATAAGTGCAACTATCAGACTTGGAACAATTGCCAAAGATCGAGTTAACATGTTCCTTATCCATGATCTAATTCGTAGATCAAGAAAACCCTGCAAAAAATTAATATATAGTTAAAAACAACACAAGTTCAACAAGTAATAAATGACAGTTGATAGAAAACTGTCATGAAAAGGAGAAAATTTTGAACCATCGTCAAGAAGAGAGTAAACTTAGACTATTGCAATAATCACTAACAACTATTTAACTTGCAGTTAACATGTTAAGAAGAGTAAACTTAGATAAGCAGTCAATTTCCCAACTATATTCAGATATTTATTTTTGGTTCCGTTGGAAAACAGGGTCCAACTTTTTCAATGGGACATGAACTCCGATCAGGGCCAGCCAGTATGTTCTGATAAAAGATTAGGCATGATGTTCTCGGGTTTATGGGGGTTTTCTTGTCTTTGTACATGCACTTCATTACAAATAAGAATGACTATCCAATTGGGGAGGTATGATGGACCTTTTTTGTATTGATTTTCTGTCCAAACTAGGGTAAGCCACCATCTCTTCTCCTTCGTCTCCCATGCTTACCATCTCATGGCAGCCAACAACTTCTAACCCAAGTCAAGACTATCATGACTTACAAGAACGTCTTGTATTCAATATTTTTAGGATCAATAATTTTGGTTTCACTATCCTGAAGAAAGAAAGGAATACGATGGAAGAAAGAAAATGAACAGTCTTACATTGCAATAAATTCTATCTTCATAACTAGTGTGTGTGGCAATTGTTAACCAGTTCTTAAAAGATAAAGAAAAGACAGTTTTCAGTATAGTAATAACTCCTAACTAAGACAGCATCCTGAAAAAAAGAAAGGAATATGATGGAAGAAAGAACATGACCAGTCTAACATTGTAATGAAGTTTTGTGAACAGCTTCCATCTTCATAACTTAGTGGGTCAAGTATTTTGGGGTTTTTGTTGACTATTGGTTGGAAAAGTAATACATCCAGGTTTTCATGTATTGGGTCCTGTTTTGGACATGTGTCATGGTCATGTAGCTGTTCCAATACTTTCTTTTTAACAGGAGAGGTGGACTACAGCCATATTTCATTATCTAAACCATCTTCATAAAGCAAGAAAGAATAGGCTATACCGATTATACAAAATTGAGATTTGACTTCTGAAATGTCCCAAACCCATTCTTTTATTACTAAAAACACAGTAAGTCATAATTGAATGATGTTAGCTTCATATATACCCATTATTTATTTATTTTGATTTGCTATACTGGATATTCTAAATAATAGTAACTACTAACTGCACCTGTATACACAAAGCCTTTGCTCTGAGATATAAAACAAGATTTTTCTCCATTATCTTTTTTCCTCTATGAGGAAAAATTAATATCTTGTATCCAGTTTTTTTCAACCAGTGATATTGTGAACAAGTAATCAGTGATAATATATCACAAACAGAGTACAGCTAGAACAATACAATACCTGCATCACATATTGTCCAGCGTAGGTTCCTGTAATAGTAGAACTCTGACCAGATGCCAGTAAAGCAACTGCAAATATCTTAGAACTCCAACCTCCTAGGACATTCTGTGAAAATAAGAAAGAAATACGTACTCAAAAAAGCTATTGACAAACACCAAAAAACAGTATAAAAACTACAATATAAATAATTCCTCCACTTTTTATGAAGTAAAGAAGGAAAGAAAAGAAGAAAGATTAAATGATGACAACTACATCAGGAAATGTGTGCCTCTAGTAGAAAGATTGAGCCATGGATCACAGGAAGTCATTATTTCGAGGGTTCAATATCATACAGTTTGTGTAAACTAATATAGATGGCATAAGACATTACTAAATGAAGAGAGAATTATGAAGTCTTCGCTCCAACTGAAATGAAATATTAAGAAAATCAAATTAAGCATAATCGGAAAACTATAATGCAATAGCTCGAATGCAGATTGATGTTTAACAAAATTATGGTATAATTGCAACCTTCCCTTGCTACGACTGCATAGTAATGTAAAGAGCATTGTACATTTGACGTTGAAGAATATAACAAGGTTAGTTGATTGGAACTGACACAATATGTAACTTACTTTGAGTAAAAATGAGGCTTTGTTAAGGTCAAGATCCTGACAGTTCAACTTATCTTCCGGACTCAGATTTGTTGAGCTGCAAACAGAACCACTCACAGAAATAACAGATACATTGATAAGAAAGGCGATTGCAAGGGCAAATGCACTTTCAATGGTATAAAACCTGCATGCTTCCTGCCATGAAAATAGAACCTTGTAAACAATACAAATTTACAACCATACATAAAACTTCCGAATAGAAATGACAGATTGCTCATGTTTCCTATGATAACAAATCCAAACTAACTATAAAAAATACAACCTCTAGCTCTGCAGACAATGAAATAAGGTTTAGAAAAACATAATAATCTTTCATCTTTGACATCTGCCTTAAAAAACATGTTATGGCAAGGGTGCAAGAGTGCACTTCCAATCATAATAACAAAATTAAGGACTTAAGTAACAATGCTGCATAAGAAAATTGTAGGGCTTGAAGTATAATGAAGATTCAAATGTTACTTTAAACTAATTATTAATTTTCTCAAGAATCAATTATTATCAAAAGGATTGATGCTTTACATTAATTCCATGGACTGAACGTGGTACTTTTCTGGACAAAACTAACGCAGAATGGAGGAAAAGATTGTGCCTGCACAGTAGGATAATCATCATTATGATAAGTGAACAGAATGAATGAAAATTCATGATGGTGAATAAGAATGAATCTTACGGCATAACCATAGCACCAAGAAGTGAGATAGCAAGTCCAGTAGCTCCGTCTCCCTTGAGTTGAGGGACAAATAATCCCTTCATAACTTCTGAAGGCTTAGGTTTCGCATACCCAAGTTCAACAAAGAAGCAAGCAGCCATTGTAGACACCATAAAGGCTATCAGTAACTCAAGTTTCCGGACCTGCAAAAATGTGTAGAATTTCCATGGATCCCAATAGAACAGCTATAGTCAACTGATTCAATATATTGTGTCTTAGATATTTCTAATTATCAGTATTTTTCTTTCAGTACTGTCATTTTTTGGTGAAGAAAAAAGTGCATTAACCTATTTAGCCCTTTTCTTGATTATCTTAGACAGATAGAAGCCCTTGTAAATACGAGGTATTATATCTGACTCTAGCAAATATTTACTTTCTTGCACTGAATCACCTTTTTACAAGAGGTGACTGAATCAGAGCTTCAGACTTTTAAACAACATAGACATGAAATATTACTCTAAAAGATCGGTTAGGTAAACAAGTATGTTTGCATACCCCATACTGTTGTAGCAATAAAAGCAACAAAGTGCTAAGCCCTGTGAGAAGAACGCCACACCATATTGGGAGTTTGAAAAGGATGTTCAATGCAAAAGCAGTTCCAATGACTACAAAGAAAAAGAAGAGAGAAAAAAAGTGGTTAAGTAGGAGAACTAATGAAATTCGACTGCCACATTGTAGAATGTGAAATAAGGCAACTTAGTTTTATTTAGTAAAAATGAGCACCCACCCACCCATCAAGTCAACCACCACCAACTATAAAGTTACATCTTCAAATTTTTCTTTTTGTTGTTGTTGTTGTATGGTTTACAAGGTATAAATTAAATAGCCCTGTGAGACAAGATGAAATACCTAAAGAGGACTACTGTGCTGATCATACAAAAAGTACAGCATGCATCAATCATGTTCCAAGATAAATTTTAAGAATGGCAAATGTAAAGTTGCTGAAACTGTTCTGATCCAATCTTGACCAATTAAGTATTTCAGTACCCTTACTTGTTGATTCATACAAAGCAAGAACTTTATCTGGGGCTAAGGTAATTATGTTCCTTGCATTAACTGACTTTACCATTTTGAGGCTCATTTATCCATTTTATAGAAATATCAATTAGCATTACTAAGTTTTGTACCATCGAGTCATAGAAGAGAGAATGTTTGGACAGAAGATATTCCTATAAATGGTTCTTTTCTATAATTTAGTTTGATAAATACTATCAAGATGGTTTAAACAAAATGATAAAAGGTTAAGATATAGTGAATAAAAGCAGTGACACCTTCAGGTATATCGCATGCAACCACAGCAAGTTCAGCAAGGAGCCACAGTATAAAGTTTGGGACCTTTGGGTATTCGGCTCTACAGTGCTCAGCCAAATGCTTTCCTGTCACAAGATAATTGCATGTTAAGCCCTTTCTTTTGACAAGATGGACACAAAAACAAGATATTGAACAACAAACCTGTCACAACTCCTAAGTTAGCTGCAAGTGACTGAATGACGAGAGCAGCGCAAGAAGCTACTAGTATAATCCAAAGAAGCTGACAACAAAAGTACTTGTGTCTTCAAAACGAAAAATGACTTTTTAACAAATACAAAATGAACTTCGCCTCGCACACATCCATAGAAAGTCAAGAGGCAACTATGAATTGGCATGTAACTTCAAAATATTAGGAGATGTCACAAGTATTCCAAGAAGAATATTTAGAATATATCAAGTTTGACAGAGAAGAAAAAAGGAAATCAAAATAAGGGCACACCTCGTACTTATATTGTGCACCTGACTGTAGATCCGTCTCAACTGTACGAGAGCAAAATATTTGAAACAATTGTCAATTTATAACTTTGCAACAAAAGTAAATTTGAAAGATTAGGAGAAAAACAAATCATACAATTTCCAGGATCAATATAAGCAATGCATACGAGAAAACCAGGGCCTATATATGCGAACAAGTTTTTCCAACTTTGTTTCTGCAAAACAAAACATTCAAATAACACTAAACAATAGGAAACAAAACAAAAATGCCAGATGATGCAAATGACCATTTTGCCAACCATAACTGATGTATAAAGTATGGAGTAATAAGAAACATAAGTTGGGGAGAAAATCATGCAGTGGGGGAATTGGATAAACTTGTAGAAGTTAAGCCTAGTGACTTTTAAAATAGGCCATCACTATACAGGATTGAATGTGACAAGCTATTTATGCAAAGATTAGAAGTATCTTTTCGAGAACCAAGAGTAAGATCTGCCACATCCATCACCAGGCTAAAGACTAGTGACAAAAAAGTGAGGGAAGGGATCATGATAGCAGATAGCCTACTGGGAAGGCAATCAACAGAACATAAGATGTCATTAAATCCAGGTTGTAGTGTATGATTGCCTTATTGCATGATGATGGCTTTACTTTAATCTGACTTGTTCAAACAGTTTGGAGGCTCCATTGTGCATCCATTGAACTAACTAGAAGCAGCAACAAAGTAATATACATGATTTTAGGATGCAATCAAAAAAAATCAAAGCATGCCAACAAGGATCGAGTCACTCAAAAACATAGCACGAACATACAGAAACTTCAAAGAAACATCATTGATTGATTCTAACCTTCTAAGTTAACTAACATCCTTAGCATTTAGGGTTTAGGATAGCAATATCTGCCCTTATATGGTATATGCCAAAAGAAACAACATATCTTTCATGGGCATTTACTTTTGATGGTTAATTTGTATCAAGATGACCCTTGTTTACCTGAAACTACAGAGCCAAAAGGTAGGTCTACCTACCAGCCAAACAACCATCTAGGTTTTATGGTATGGCCTTCTCGAGTTCATAGCTACTTTGGCTAGAAATATGGCATCAACATAGATGGTTGACGTCAAGTTAACATCCAGTCATAAGAGTTTTGTCAATTCTTTTATGGAGTTTTCTTATGCTTCATAGTTGATCACATTCTGATTGAAGAACGATTAGATGATTAATGAGTTAGTATTTTCCAAAAAATTAACTTATCTAAATTCTAACTATTATAATTAGCTTCACCAAAGAACTCCCCTTCGCTCAAAACTATTACACAGTTAAGAATGTCCAATTACTAAAAGGTATGCAGGTCATATTGACTAGCTGGGCAAAGTAGATTTTTGTTTTCCAACACAACACAGGCATCATTCACTAGTGGTCACCTTGTCAGATTTTAACATACAGTTATGCTATATAGAGTTGAGAAATATAAGAGAAGAAAAAGAGTTGCAACCACCTATATGATGATACCATAATTAAGGAGCACCTCAAGTACCATCAGCGTGCTATCTTAGAGGCTCTGTCTCAAAATCAGTGGAAATTGATGATGCAGACTGAGAAATATAATCAACATGTTGCCAGCATGTAGTATTAAAATCATAAGTGATAAGACATAGTACCTCTGAAACGACAATCTGGCCAACCTCGACAGTGTCAATGAGAGGTTCAGTGGGTCCATTGGAAGTGCTACGATTGTTATGGCTTGTAATGAACTGAGTCTGAGAAGTAGTAGTGTTTCCTGAGGCTGCCATCTCCTCTGCTCTCCACTTTCCAGAACTAGAGTAGAATTCCTTGCCTTGAAGAAAGAAAAGACAACAACTGAATACCAACTCCTTAGTAACATAGAAACCATCCAATTGGTATTAACCATCTACTTTAAAGATTGTCCAACTAGCTAGGTTCCAAGTTTGTGGTGCAAAAGTCATTTTTATATGGGACATGCAGAATCAGAAACCCACTATGGAGTATAGATATCGATGGATGGATGGATGGATGGATGAAAGAACGAATATGGAGTGGAGGAAGTGGGCATGTGGACATTTTGATCACTACAAAAAATCTACAATACAATACATGTACGTATAACACGACAGGAAAAGTCCAAGATTACTGGAAGCTTTAAAAAAAAAAAAGAGAAGAAATAAAAATTAATTAATTATTCTTAATGAAAGGTGCAATCTTTATGCCATTTTCCTTCCGAGATCAAAAACAGAAGAAGAAGATACAAACATTGTTAAAAGGAAGGACGTATGGAGAATTCAAATCAAAATATGAATGAAAAGAAAGGACAAAATATATGTGAAACGCATTGAAAACCTTAGGGAAAAATAAGTGATGGAGAAAGTTATGGATCAGGATTAGTTGATGAAATATCTAAATTTCTAAAGAAATCAGATTTAGCGAAAAGAAAAAGAAGAAGAAAAACAATCTTGATATCTGATGAAAACCAAAGAATAAGCAATTGAGAGAGAAAAGAAATAAGAAAAATATAAAGCATACCTTGGGTTTGAGTTGAAATGATGATAGTTAGGGTTTTGGTAGAATTGGGAAGAAAGAAAGTGGGAGAGAGAGAGATTACTTGTACATAGAAACAGCCTCCCTTCTCTTTCCAGAAATAAATCCCGCTCTATGCTCTCTCCTGTCTCCTCCTCCCCCTCCCCCTCCCCCTCCCCGATACACATTTATAGCTACCAGCCGGTTTAATCAGACCGGAGGTTGTATAACTAAACCGGATATAATATCCCTCCCTCTCAATTTGTTGCTACGTCATACGTGGCGAATAATTGTTGGTAATGTGAGGAAATTTCTAGTTTTGCTAAATATATTCAATGTTTGTTCAATTATTCTTTTACCTGCAAATGCAATGTAGGCATTGGGTTCAGCAATAATAACATCCTCTAACATACCAAAACTGGCCGTTACTCCGCCGGTTGTAGGAGATGTAAGAATTGATATGTAGAATAACTTTTTATTTGATTGATAATTAGATGAAGCAGAAGATATTTTAGCCATTTGCATCAAGCTCAAACTTCCTTCTTGCATGCGTGCTCCCCCAGAAGCACACACAATAATGACAGGTAGAGATCGATTAGTAGCATACTCGATCAAACGTGTTATTTTCTCGCCTACTACAGATCCCATACTACCCCCCATTAACTGAAAATCCATAACCCCAATTGCTATGGGAATACCGTTTAGTTGACCTATGCCTGTTTGAACAGCTACATTTAACCATGTCCTTCTTTGATAAGAATGGATACGATCTCTATAAGGTTCCTCCTTTGAATTAAATTCAATGGGATCTATAGAGACCATATCTTCATCCATAGGATCCCAAGTGCCGGGATCAATCAAAAGTTCGATTTTATCTGAACTACTCATTTTCAAATGATATCCACACTGTTCACAAATATTCATTTTTGACCTAATTTTTTTTATAATTTAATCCATAACAATTTTCGCATTGAATCCATAAATGTCTGTATTTTATATTTATATCTAAATCATTAGATCTTCCTCTTATATTGAAATCAGGGGCGTTACCACTTTCAGTATAAATGAAACTAGAAATGTAACTATCGCTGTAATTGTCGGTACCAACAAAAATGTCATTATTAATACTGACTTCACAACGAAGATAACTATTAATTCAACTATGAATGTGATTATTCCAACTGGATTGAGTATCATACATGGAATGATAATAGTAATAATTGTTACTCTTAGACCTATTATTAAAAAAGCAGGACAAAATACTTTCGAGTTCACTCAGAAAAAAGTTATTATTGTCAATCTCAAAAATCTGATTTTCAATATCAAAATATACGGAATAGCTGTTACCTTGACTATCCCTAACTAAAAAAGTGTTATCGGAGATCACACTCCAAATGTCCCTGATATCAAATAAATAATCAATATTACTGAAACTATAACTTCCACCGTCACTCCAACTAGGAATGCTCTTCTCCGTATCATTTAGAATGGGTTCCTCACTTCCACTGGTATGTCCAATAGCATTAAGACTACCCATTGATTTACTTAGCCCACACCTATGTTCGAATTTCTCGTTAGACAACATCGAATTGAACCAAAAATTTTCCATAGAGTCTTCCTGCTCCTTATTTGATGAAAATATAATAGATGAATAGTCATTCGATGAATAATCATTTTTTTATCGGATTTCCTATCAGAATTAAGCATATTATCCAATTATTACATTAGGATTGTTAACTAACAACAAGTTAGTATTGAAAGAAATGATTTTCTTTTGGAGGAATCCGGGGTATCATTTCAATATATATATTATGATAAAATCCTTTCCTCAATTAGAAGAAGAATTTATTCTCGTATAATCTCATATAATCAAATAATCAATTTATATTGCAACATGGAATGAAAAAGACAATATACAGAATGTGTGAGTCATTCCTTTGGCTTGATCTATGGCCTAAAACTGCAGGATAGAAAATGATCCAACAATCCCAAGGATCCATAATAAATTCTATGGATCCAACAATAAACAATAGAAGTATTGAGTTGTTTAATCTTCGATCTTATCTTGTATTTAGAATACATAGGTAAGATCTGTACATATGAAAGATATATGCAAATCCACAGTATATGATGCTCATTCTTTATTCGGCTCAATCCTTTTTTTAGGAAAAGGATTGGGCCGAGTTTAATTGCAATCAATTAGGAGAACAAACAAAAATTATTGAATTATGCGCACTTAGTTTTTATATTTTATGTTTATCTATTTCTGTTTATCTATCTTATCTACCGGCTCAAATTCGAATTTGACCGCCTTCCATACTTCACAAGCAGCCACTAGTTCAGGGCTCCAGCTGCAAGCTTCACGGATAATTTCATTACCTTCACGAGCAAGATCGCGTCCCTCATTACGAGCTTGTACACATGCTTCTAACGCTACTCGATTAGCTACTGCACCAGGTGCATTTTCCTAAGGGTGTCCTAAAGTCCCTCCGTCGAACTGTAGTACGAAATCATCTCCAAAAATTTCGATTAGGGCAGGCATATGCCAAACATGAATATCTCCTGAAGCTACGGGCAGAACACCTGGCATAGAGACCCAATCTTGAGTGAAAAAAATACCGCGACTTTGGTCTTTTTCAATATAATCATCACGTAATAAATCAACAAAACCCAAAGTCATCTCACGCTCCCCTTCCAGTTTACCTACTACTGTACCAGCGTGAATATGATCTCCACCAGACATACGTAATGCTTTAGCTAGTACACGGAAATGCATACCATGATTTTTCTGTCTATCAATAACTGCATACATTGCGCGATGGATGTGAAGAAGTAGGCCGTTGTCGCGGCAATAATGAGCCAAACTAGTATTTGCAGTGAATCCCCCAGTTAACTAGTCATGCATTACGATAGGACCTCCCAATTCTCTGGCAAATACGACCCTTTTGATCATTTCTTCATATGTACCCGCAGTTGCATTCAAGTAGTGTCATTTGATTTCACATGTTTCGGCTTGCGCTTTATAAATTGCTTCAGCGCAAAATAAGAAACGGTCTCTCCAACCCATAAAAGGTTGTGAGTTCACGTTTTCATCATCCTTGGTAAAATCAAGCCTACCACGTAGACATTCATAAACCCTTTACCGTAGTTTTTTGCGGATAATCCCAATTTTGGTTTAATAGTACATCCCAATAGGGGACGACCATACTTGTTCAATTTATCTCTTTCAACCTGGATGCCATGAGGCGAGCCTTGGAAAGTTTTAGAATAAGCAGGAGGAATTCGCAGATCTTCCAGACGTAGAGCTCGTAGGGCTTTGAAACCAAATACGTTACCCACAATGGAAGTAAACATGTTAGTAACAGAACCTTCTTCAAAAAGGTCTAAAGGATAAGCTACATAAGCAATATATTGATTTTCCTCCCCAACACGGCCTCGATGTGGTAGCATCGTCCTTTGTAAATCAAGAATGGTAAGTCCATCAGTCCACAATGTTCTCCATGTACCAGTAGAAGATTCGGCAGCTACCGCAGCCCCCGCTTCTTCGGCAGGAACTCCATGTTGAGGAGTTAATCGGAATGCTGCCAAGATATCAGTATCTTTGGTTTCGTAATCAGGAGTATAATAAGTCAATCTGTAATCTTTAACACTAGCTTTAAATCCAACACTTGCTTTAGTTTCTGTTTGTGGTGACATAAGTCCCTCCCTACAACTCATGAATTAAGAATTCTCACAACAACAAGGTCTATTCGATATGGATTAGTCATGAACGAAACCTTTGACAAAATCTTTCCAAAAATATTCCACTGATATTATCAATGAGTTAAATGTGAAAATGGTTCGTTATTAAACCATGTATTTGATTCACCAAATACATCATTATTGTATACTCTTTGATATATATGACGCAACATAATTATTGTTTTTCAAGTTTCTAATGGACCCGCTTCTTATTTTTCATCTAAAAATGGAAATAGTAATAAAATTTTTCCCTTGACAGTGATATATATTATATATGTAAATCCTAGATATGAAAATAGGCATAATTCGTCCATGAAAGCGGAAGGGTATAAAAGAAGACAAAAATAGGCGGAAACATATATATATATATATATATATATATATATATATATATATATATATATATATATATATATATATATATATATATATATATATATATATATAATGGGTGAACTTGAAAATGGACTCATTGAATTAGTAAACGATTAACTTGGATTCGGTTGGTTGGGTGGTACCAACTAAATTGAGTACTAACTCCCATTTATTTCTTATTGAATTAACCGATCAACTTGCTATCGGACATTTATTTTTGATTAGGTACTATGTACTATTCTAGTCTCCAATCCAAAAAAAATTCGACATATGTCAATCATTTTATTATGAGAACTAATCTTACTACTTCGGATCTTGTGGTTTCCACACTTGAAGAAAAAAACCTAGGACGTATCTCTCAAATTATTGGCCCAGTACTAGATGTTGTTTTTCCTCCGGGCAAGATGCCTAAGATTTATAACACTTTGGTAGTTAAAAGTCAAGATACTGTCGGTCAGCAAATTAATTTGACTTGTGAGGTACAACAATTATTAGGAAATAATCGAGTTAGAGCTGTAGCTATGAGTGCTACAGGCGGTCTGACTAGAGGAATGGAAGTGATTGACACGGGGGCTCCTCTAAGTGTTCCAGTAGGCGGAGTTACTCTCGGACGAATTTTCAACGTTCTTGGAGAGCCCATTGATAATTTAGGTCCTGTAGATACTCGTACAACATCTCATATTCATAGATTTGCACCTGCCTTTATACAGTTAGATACAAAATTATCTATCTTTGAAACAGGGATTAAGGTAGTTAGATACAGAAAATTTTACACGAAATAAATTTATTTTTAAAAATAATCTGTCAAAAAGTTTGAAAATTTTATTTTCGGACAAACATATCCCCAGTAGTACTAGATGTCCTACAAACTTGACAGAATTTTGTCAACGGCTATATTATTGGACCTCCCATATTAATCATTCGTATTAGAATTATTTAGTTATAAATATATTATATGTAGTTATTAGTTAATTTTTTTAAATAATTAATGGAATATTTAAGTAGTTGTTTAGTTATTTTGTTATTAATTTTTTTAACTCATTTAAATTGTTGATGATTTAGAAACGGCTTGGATGGCTCACTTTTTAGCCGTTTCCAAGCCACATTATATAGTGGAAGATAAATTGAAGGAGCATTAGATTCTCCTACACATTTCTATGCATACTCCTCTATTATCTCTTAGGCTATGCTGTATTTGATTGGACAATTTTCATGAAAAATATTTTCATCAAAATTTTTTCACCAATTGTAGTGTTTGATAGTTTATATTTTTCATGGAATCAAAACTATCATTTTTTATATTTTTCTTCAAAATAGTGAAAAATAAAACTTGTCCAACCCATAGGAAAATATTATTTTTCATGAAAAATGATATTTTTTCGTGAAAAATAATGGCAATCAAACACCAAATTAAGTTTTCTATGAAATTTTTTTAAATTTTCATGATTTTTTTTCCTAAGAAAATAATTTCATGGAATTAATTTATTTTCCACATATTTTTTACCTTAGAATCAAACACACACTTAAAAGTTCTCTATTTAAAAGCTCTACATTTACAAGTTTCTATCCAAAAGCTCTCCACAAATTTGGTCTTCTACAATTTTTTTTTATTTCTCTATTTAGAAGCTCTAAAACCTCTATTCACCATATATCGAAGTCTAAGAAAATTATGCTTGTACGGATGTACACTAAATAAATTATTTTACGAAGAGGATTTTATCCAACTTCTTTTAACTTATAGGAATATTATGTTAGATAATTTACACAATCTTATTATCAGTCATTTTTTAGCCGATACGAATTTATATTAAGGTACGTTTTGCTTCTATTTGTTTATTATTAGACTATGAAGAAGCATACCATTTTATTCTTGAAGTTAATTTACAATTATCATATATAAATATTTATTTTACTCCACCATCAATAAGAATTGATAATATAAGTGGGGTTGTGCAAATTTTGGTCGAACCGACCCGGTCCAAACGAACCAATCGATTTTTAACTGAACCGATTGACTGCTCTGGTTGGGTTGGTTGGATTCAATCAATGGATTGATAATATCAAAAATCGATAAAACTCGACAAGACAAAACAAAACAAAATCAAACCGATAGACCTTATGTATTTTTTTTTACTAATAATTACAAACATTGATTGAATCTGCCATCAAATAATTTTCAGAAAATTTACTGTACCGAAATTATTTTATATTAAATTAGTTCCAACGAAAAAGTTTAACAAAATTTAAAAAAATAATATAGTCCGCCAACCGAGTTGGCGGAAAATAGACGATCCTAAAAGATGGCACACACAGACGAACAACCCAGCGGGCTCACCACGCCCACTTTCCGCCAACCTAGTTGGCGGAAAGTGTTTGTGGTGGGCCCGCATGGTTTTATTTTTTTTAGGTGGGGGGGGGGGGGGTCTCGGTTGGGTGGGGATTTATGGTTTGGTTTGGTTTGGTTTATGAGTTTTTTTTTGTTTTGGTTTTGGTTTGAGTTTGGCGGATAGTTTGGTTTTCATTTGTGTCCTGGTCTATGGAATATGAGTATTATTCTAGCAGATGTGACACATATTTTAGGTTTAATAATAATAATAATAATAATAATAACTACAAGATGTTATCTAATTAAACACATATTCAAAATTAAAAAATATATATTTATGAGAAATCATAATTAAAATAAATATCATAATTTAAAATTATATTTAAACTATCTAATTAAATTATGGATGTCACAATTTAAGATAATATATTATGGATAGTAATATATTCAAAATTTAAATTATATAATAATAATAATAATAATAATAATAATAATAATAACTATAGCGTACATTCAATTGTGGTATCAAATATTTCTTAATTATGGTATAAAATATAATTATAGTATCATTTAAAAAAAAATTAACTAATAGTTTTTCTAAAGACAAATTTAAAATTAACAAAAATATTTTTCAAATATTATATACCACATCTATTATCATTAAAAAAAATTCTAAAGATAGATTTGAAATTTATTATGGACTCTTAACTGGCTTTTGAAAGGCATACCTTGACTATTCGAAGACAATGGATTGGTTCTCTTACATTTCAATTAGAAACATGTTCAAAATTTAAATTATATTTAAACTAACTACAAGATATTATCTACAGATAACAAAATAATTATTTAAAATAATGTAATTGTTATTTGAATATATTACTATCCATAATAATAATTATATTATAGGCACATATTTTAGGTTTAATATTAAATATTATCTATAGATAATATAATTTAAATTTTGAAATAATGTAATTATTATTATTATTATCTATAGATAATATAATTTAAAATTTTAATATATTACTATCCATAATATATTATAGTTATTATTATTACTTATATTATTGTTTGCCATTAAATCAAAAGGAGAACTAAAAGAACTTGATTTGATTAACAACTAAGAAAAAGTACAGAGAAGTCCTAGAAGATAATCTAAGTACATTTTTTTTTCTGGGGGTGACGATGGAGGGTTAGGAGTGTAGCAACTCTCTTTACTCCGTGAACGATCTGATGCGGAAGCTCTTCTCTCTTGCTCGAGCGTAGGTTTTCCAATAGTCAGCCGAGTCCTTTGTATGGGTATGGTACCTTGCTATTTATAGCCGTCCTGTGGACGTGCTATAGATGTTGCACATGTTTCTGCTTGGTGGCCGCATAAGGCTACTTCAACGGTATGCGGTTGTAACTGTGGCCGAATGTCACGGGGAGGCTGCCACGTGAGTTCGGTTCAGATATGTTGTTGATAAGATCTTGGGGTTGTTATCAACCCGTTGTGGACATGACTTGGTCAGCTGGACACGTAGTCAGCACCAACTGTGCGAAGATCTCTGCAGTTGTAACAGAAAGATCTTGTGAGCTGGAGTCCGCATAACAACTAGGCAGCATAATAGTGAGGCTGCATGGGTCTTGTAGCCGCATACATGATCTTGTTTGGGCCTTGGTCCAATAGACACTCTGGCCACATATTGGCGATGCCGCATATGTTCTCTCATCCGCCTTTGGTCTGATGGACACTTTGGCTTCATGCGGACGAGGACGCATAGAGTCAAGGCCGCATGTGTGATCTGACCGCATATGTGTCCTGGCTGCATATGAGCTTTCATCTGACTGAGGCCACATATCATCGAGGCCGCATAATGTTGAAGCCGCATAGGCGGGACATGTGGCACGGCTCGTCTGATGAGGTCATTAATTATTGGATGTGACTCTTTATCTTTTTGCCTGACGCCTTTTTGCGAGTCTCGAGGCCGTCAGGCCTTTTTGTCAGGCATTGAAGAGTGTGTCAAGGATCCTTTATGCGGCCTCTTGCTACTTGGTTGGTCTGGCCGCATGAAGGCTATTATGTGGCTTTTGTCTGGCAGTATCTGTCATTTTTTATGCAGCATGAGCTCAATGCGGCCTGTAGTATTTTTATGCTTTTACAAGACCCCCTTCAAAGTTTTTAAAATGACGAGTTTGGAATACTTTGAATGAGAAGCATGATCAAGCACTTTTGGTCGCATAGTAGAGACATGCCGTTTAACTCTGTGTTGCCGAATAACACGTTCTGCCAGGCTATCAAGTTATTAAATGAGTGAATTTGGTTCGATCTCCGAGGAGATCTCTTGGGATTTTGTGCTGTCAGTTGACAGGGAGTTTGAGACAACGGTTCATAGAAGATAAAATGGCTCAACCAACGAGAAGTCGCCATCATCTTTTTGATGTTTTGTGGATCTAGGCATTGGGATTCGAACTGCCGTCGCATTTATCCCCAGCTGCATATCCCCACCTATATAGGGGTCCTGAGGAGAGAGAAAGAAACTCTCTATTTTCTCCTCTTCTCCTCTTTTTTTTTCTACTGCTCGCTGACATGGCCCCCAAAGTCGCTTCCTCTGCCGCTGCCTTTGCCTCCGCCGCTAAGAGCAAGGGGAAGAAAAAAAATAAGGGGAAGGCCCGCTCTGCTGTGGCGGACCCTCAGTTGTTCCCTGACGATGTCCAGCCGCCGATCAAGGGTAGGTTTCGAAAGAGCAAGATGAAAGGGTTCAGTTGAACACAGAGACACATATGCACAGTTGAACGCATGGATCAGTCTATGCGCCAACTTAATCACTGTCGCATGGGTGGCTGATCCGCATAAGCCACTCGGCAGCATGCCCAACTTTGTCGCATGCATGGCTGGCCTTAGCAGCATGACTGGCTCTGCCGCATGGGTGACCATGCCGCATAGTTGACCTTAGCCTCATGTTTGTCTCTGCCGCATGGGTTCCCCAGCCGCATATTCTTCTATCGCATGACTAAGCTTTGGCAGAATATGGGCCTTCCCCTTGGCCGAATTCTTCTGATTTAATTCTGACCATGTTTTCTTGTTTTATTTGTAGTGGTATTGCCCACCACATCCTCCGGTGAACTGGTACTCAAACAGAACCTGCTACCCCTCAACATGAATCTTGGAGACTTGACGGTGGCTATCAGGAACCAAGTTAACAAGGACCTCTCGCAGGAGCCTCAACAGAAGATCGTCGAGCATACGCCTTTCTTTCTTCTGAGTTAGATTAACGCGGGGAAGATCCCTGCTGAAGATGGAAAGCATTTCTTTCAGAAGTCTTACTTCCTGTTCGGGGACGCACTTGAGTCTCCTCAGGTGGGGCCCATCAGGGAAGACTGGTCTTTTACTTTTAACAGGTCAAAGATGATATTTCCTTTCTACATCCATCACTTGGTTGTATCGGACCTCAAGGTGTTGATGGGTCCACGACGGATGGATTGGGACCTGACCCCTGAGCCGAAGGGGGCCTCTCTGGGCAACATCCGTCCCGGGACCGGACAAAGCAAGGGGATATTTTATAGCGCCAATGAGTTACCCTCTTATTCCCTAGTTGGACCGAAGCCTGGTCTCGTCAGAAGTGAACTGAGACCGAAAATAAGTATATATGCAGCGGACACTTTTCTTCATCAGGTTACCAAAAAGGGCTCCTACCCTATGGGCCAGTTGCGGGCTCTCAGCTGGGCACACTACAGTGAATCCTGGTGTCGCCTGACTCTGTGGGTCGAAGTATGAGCAGGAGCTTAGGACGACTAATATGTTCTTTATCATGCGGGGCACATGCTACGGACTAGAGGTTAACTGGCTCCTATTCTTCGCTTTGATAGAGTTATACAATTGTCGCACTGGGACCTTCTTCACACATGGTAGAGAAATGGGGCTGGCTTTGCACGAAATGCATGTCTTCTCAAAACTTCCTTGGGGCGACGAGCCCTATGAAGAGTATACCCGAGCAACGAGAAACTCGGGGAGTTAGAGGCAAAAAACCCAAAAATCCTGGCAGTGTACCAAGAACTACTTTGCCACCACGGTATCTGTCAGTGGATGTCAAAGAAGAAGAATTTGTCCGAGGGGTCTTTCCCCTATATCACAACCTGAACTCACTATGTAAACCCCCTCGACCAAATTTAGGTCTAGCTGGCTTAGATAGAGAGACTAGGGTTAGTTTGGAGCCATTTAGAATTAAAACATAGTATTTTAGATTAATGTACAATATTCGTATCACTTGGTGCACCTTACCGTTGTTTCAATATTCGGAGCGCTACACTAGCATTTGCTTTCAAACAAATTTTATACACTTTTCTTAGACGTGCCAGCCTTCCATTCTAACCTTTGTGTAACTCATAAATATCCTCTCTTATGCTTCATTTTAGTCGCACAATATTCGTTACAAATATCTATTTTTAAATCCAAATAAATCCAACTTTGCATCTTTGTCCGTTCCAATAAAAAAATGGAGACACAACCTCGACCCGTTTTGTGCAACCCAATTTATAAAAATAATCTATTCTGAGTCTACTACGTCCATGACCATTGTATCCCACCCAATTTTAATCATATGCACTTCCAATTAATTAAAGAACACAATTGACACTAATTTTAATTAAATTGGTGCAAGGACTCAGCCTAACAAAAAACTATACCCAACACCAACCCAAACCCCCACTCACACCCTCAAGGTTCATACTAAATACCACACACCATTTTGATCCATTATATCACACCAAACATGGTGTTTTTCCTCATCCAATCCCAATCTCCATTATTTGTGCAATTTCTAAATTGTTAGGGGCTTTTGTGCAAATAAGCAATTAGGTGTCCACCTCCCATTGGAGCAAAACCATAAAAAAACCCACCCTCTATTCTTTGACAGGTCATCTACATCCCCCCCCCCCATTTTGTGTGTACAACACACCACTTTTCACCTACCTCATCCACACCCTCCATTCAAATTTATTCCATCCTAACCACCCATTTCTTCATGAGGAATCCCCCCATTCCTAGAAAAAGCCATGTGGCCGGCCCTAATCTCTATGCCCTCCTTTTCTCTCTCTCTCTCCTACATTAACTCTCTCTCCCCCTCTCCAAAATTTTTAGCCATCCTCATCCAAAACTGAACCCTAACATCACCTCCTTCCTCCACATTCTTCCTCCTCCAATCCAACCGAACTCAACCACCACCAACTGCCAAACTCCTCCCTCTCCTCCGACCAACTACCACAGCCACCACCTTCCTCCTCCCTCTCCGCGACCATCACCATCACTCCACCATCACCATCCCGCCACCACATCATCCCCACGGCCACCGCAGCCAACACCACCACCCTCGACAACGCCACCACCTCCTCTCCTTCCCAATCTCCTCGACTTCCTCCTCCCTCTCCTCATGACCACCCTCACCGTCGACAGTGTCACCACCTCCTCCTCACATCTCCACCACCACCATCACCACCGCAACCTCTTCTCATCACCTCGACCGCCACCACCTTCTCTTCACCCCGCCATCATCACCACTATAGCTATCACTCCGACCACAACCAATGCCACCACCTTCCTTCTCCTTTTTTGACCACAGTAAGCACCACTACCTCCCTCTCATCAACCTCGACCTCCTCCGACCGCCACCACCTTCTCTTCACCACGGCCATCCCACCACCACCATAGCAGTCACCACGACAGCCACCACCTCCTCCACAGTTACCACGACCGCCACCATCTTCCTCCCTTCTTATCCCCACAACCATCATCACCCTAGCCATCACCACCACAGCCATCCTGCCACCACCGTTACCTCGTCACCACCACCCCGCTGCGTGGCTGCCATTGTTGTTGTTGTTGTTGCTGCTGCTGCTACTGTGCAGTCTACGCTGGAGCACCTCCACCCGCCGGAGACCAGCCACCCTCGAGCCGCGGGCCGAGCACCCATCCCTGTTTAAGAGCTAACCCTAGGTTTGTATGTTCACTCATCCTCCTTCTTGTTGTTGTGTTGCATGAACCAATGTTGTTAGTGAACCCTATTATCTAGTATATATATGCATGTATTAGAATAGTAGTTAGTATATTTCATGGGTTAGCTTGTTAGTATGACACATATTTGTGTAGTCCCTAGGTTCTTAGACTAAACAAATATTGGTAACTAACTGTCTTGTTGTGCACGGTATTTAAGGACACATGACGTACTCGTACATGGAGACCTAGATGGTTGACACTACCAACTTGTGTTAGAAAGCAACTTAGTGCCTACTTGAACCTTAGTTAATTTTGGTTGTAATATTTGAGAATGTACATTTAGAGGGACATGGCACTTGTGCATTTTAGACACGTGCACACTCGACCCTGCTAGTTGACCAAGTATGACCCCTCCTTGCGTTAGTTTCTAAGTGCAGTATAGTTGTATTTCTGTGCGTACTAGTGTAATGACTGATGATTATTATATTATATTATATATATATGATCGTTGGATCGTTCGGGCGAGGCTTCGGGAGCAGGATTTTGGTATTCGTAGCTTGAGGATCCAGGCAAGTATACCTTGCCTTATTTACTGTTTAATTCAAGTTATTAAATGTTGCATGAGATGTTGTTGCAAATATTATATATAACTGTGCGCGTCGGAGAATGACTTGGGTGCAGTCGACGATTGCGTCGATGTGTAGTATATTGACTTAGTCACTAGCAGACTCACCTACTATTGTGGAGATATTCTAATATCTTCCAAGACCCTGACACTTCTTACACTCATCATGATGACAAACTCATGTTGGGATACGAGCTGGCGTACCCGACTAGCTATCGGTGCGTGTGACATGCATTACGGTTTAGTGCATAGTCAGGTTAGTCGGAGCGTTACGGACATATATATATATGAAGATACCTCGTTCTTCAGAACGATGGATATTACATGTGCAGATACTG
The DNA here is from genome assembly GCA_036927795.1 of Iris macrosiphon. Lineage (NCBI taxonomy): Eukaryota > Viridiplantae > Streptophyta > Magnoliopsida > Asparagales > Iridaceae > Iris > Iris macrosiphon. Next base: position 172,794,698 of record JAYESA010000015.1, read on the forward strand.
TGCTCTTCGGAGTGTTGGACGTTATGCCTACACCTACCCATACGTACCAAGGTTGTCCTCATATTGCATTCACTTAGATGGTTAGTACACCCCATTTTCTTTTTCAGTATTTATATTCGGCATATATTTTTGTATCTTGTTACGTCCCTCTGAGGACCTGGTTCCCTTCCAGATTTGGACGAGGTATACTATCCGACCGTGTACGGGCACGGACAGGAGACGAGGTACGCGGCCGAGGAGGAACTTGAGGTGTTACCTTTGGAGTTTTCCTTATCACTGGTAGGCCTTCCACCTAGGGCTGGAGCATCCTTATCTTGTTAGCCGATGTTCTAGCCTAGTACTCTTATCTGTCCTTCCATACTCTTATTTCAGTATTGTAGTGGGTTTGTTCCCATCAGACTTATTTGGATTGTATTATGATATGGCAACTCCAATATATGGAAACCATATCACATACGTACGCTGTATTATGAATATCAAATCCATAAGTGGTATATATTTGTTACAAGTCACGGGGCATAACTAAATCTCATCCACAGAATCAAATATAAATGAATAACCAATCAACTATATAACTGAATCAAGTATAAGATGCTTGATAAGAACAAGTAGTTGGGTGGAGACAAATCCACTACCAAACTAGAATATAAGAGAAATAAAATAAGTACATCTAATGAACAATAAGGCTCAAAGCGAAGACCTCCTCGAAAGAGAACGAAGTAGCAAGTCCTGATCCGTGCTCCTACGAATAGTCATGATCGTCTACACCTGGAAAGGGACCAGGTCCTCAGAGGGACATAACAAGATACATAGAAGCATGCCAATAAAGTACTGAAAATAAACATCCAAGGGTCGCCTAACCATCTATGTGAATGCACTTTGAGAATAACTTTCCAACACGTGGGCTATCTGGCCTAAATGGGATTGGCATGATTCTCTCGGAGATTCAGGGGCCTAAAAAGCATGACGTCTTTTGAACGTCAGAGGCCGCCTGATAATAATGATATATATAGTGGTCATCATGATCGCGCATCTCCGGCGGAGCGTACGGGTTACACAAGAAAAGTGCAAATGAGCCCAAACGCCTTACTTATTGTCCTCCCCACCCCATGCTCTAAGTATATCATATCCATGACATGATGAGACCTCTAATAACTACAAAGTCTTTTAATTATGCAAATTCTATCAGCAGTTATTCCCTATCGCACGTCCCATACATACAAGTGGCCAACCCGTCACGCAAGTCCGTGTCCTACATGAGACTCACTCTCGTGTAACAGATGTGTCATGGCCAATAAAATATAATGATGCCTCCAAATCATGTGGTGGTCTCATAAAACTAGGTCGACATGCATAATATATAATAAAGACAAAATACGACGCCACCGTCGTTGTACCCAAGTTATTCTTGGACGCGCAGTTTATATAGCAGTTAAAATATATGAACTAAATGACAGAAATAAAATACATGCATCATATAGAATATAAATCATAGTACAATGGCAAGATATACTTGCCTGCTCTGAAAAAGGACGAAGTCGTAACTCAAGGCGTCATCCGATCTACCCATCACATAAATTAAACAAATTAGGTTACAAAAGTGTGTGAATAGGTTCCTCCTTTTTAATCAATTTTAATTCTGAATAAATAACCTAAAATATTATTTTAATCTTATTATAATCTGATTCTATTGTTAAACCCTAATTTTGGTCCAAAGAAAGTCAACTATAAGGATTTGTGATCTGTGGCACGCAAATCGAGGCAATCCGTTGACCAAAAAGTCAACCAACTCAAATCATTGATTTGTGTGTAGAATTATATATATTTTAGTGCTACATGAATACCGGAATCGATGGTTTCATAAAATCACAAGTCGGTAAAGAGTTATGGCCACAAGGGCGCACAGTGACAGTTTTTTTTGTGGTTTCCTATTTATGTCTAAATTGCACGAATTTTACAGTAGATTAAACTTATATGTTAAATTCTAGAAAAATAATTTTATGGAAGTTCATCATGTCACTTTTTGAAACTTTAAATGGCTCGTAATTCTGAGTTCGGGATCTCCCAAAATCTCAAAAACACCGAAACGCGTCTGATTTCGAACAGTTGGCACTTTTAGAATTTTCTGGAAAAATAGTTTCATAAATTATTAAAATAATTTATATATTCAGAAAACTAACCTTGATATAGTTTTAACAAAAAAACTGGAGTGCATTTAGAGTCCGGAGCTAGGAGATATCATCTTTTTAAGTCGGCATAACTACTAGAAAATTAGGCTGAATTTATGACGAATTTTGACTATTTTTGGACGAAAAAGAGAGTAGTTTGGGGAAAAAGAATATGAAAGATGAGTTTATTTCATAATTCTAATAGGTATTTATAATGGTAGAGACTATTTAATTAAATACGACTAGGATTGGCTAATTTGGATATGATTATGATCAGTTTGAATAAGGATATGATATGCATGAAGTTGCTTTCCTAGTAGACTCAGGATTTGAATTAGTTTAAAATATAGTTTAAATTTATCTCAATAATTTATAATCTTAAATAGAATTAAAGATAATACAAATAATTTATATATAATCTTATTAATATCTATTAATACTAAATTAGCATGTATCTAATATAAATACTATATATATCCAAATAAATCATAAATAATTCCAAAAATCCAAATAAATTCCTTAAACTTCTAAATAAATTATAAAAAAATATATTTAAATATTTTAACCCTAAATTAAATATTTGGTAGTAACAACATGCAAGTATGGTCTCATCATAGTAAATCATGAAAGTCCTAAAAATTTATGTTTTCTAGGTTTTAATTACCAAAATTTTAATAAAAATCTCCAAAAATCTAAAGTAGCCTAAAAATAATTCTAAATAAATATTTATATAAGTAAATATATCAAGAAATTTATTTTCTAATTAACTAAGAGAATATTCTAAAAAATTCAACATCTATAATAATATAATAATATAAAATACAAATAAAATACCTATTTTGGGTGAGGGGGTTTACAACTATCCACAGGAGTACGGACCCAGACCTGACGCTTCGTGCCATATTGAGAAGGTCTTACCTTCGGAGTACCCCTGATTCTTCGTAGCTGATGGATATTTTAGTTTCTATTCTTTTATTGACATTTATCTTATATTAGAGTTTTGATCACTTCTCCCATTTAGTTTTTAGTATAGTCGATTGGCAGTGGATTTGTTTCCACCCGACTATCATTCTTTGATACTTTATATTTGAGATTCAGTTATTTATTTTCTTTTTCTTTATTTATGTTGTGGATTATCTATTTGAAATATTGAGGATATAAATTAAAATTAAAATTTGAAGAGTACGGAATTCACAAGTTGAAAATAGAAATAATATTTGATTAGAATTATTTCCAGAGAAGATTATGATAGTTGGAGATTGCAATATAAATTTTGATGTGGGATGTCATATAGATTTGAATTAGATTTGGATGTTGATGATTTAAAAATCGAGAAGAGATTATAATATGTTAAATTTGATTTAAACAGTAATTATTTTAAATTTAAAGTGATTGTGATAAAATTGAAAAGATTATGTTATTTTTGGAAGATATTGAGATTGACTTGCCTTATATGCGAACGTGAAGGATTGACAAATTATACCTTAGTTTAATTTTGAGGACGAAATTGTTTTATGTTGGGTATATTGTAAACTCCCTCACCCAAAATTAGGCCTACTTAGCTTAGATAGTGAAACTAGGGCTAGTTGAATCCAATTAGAAATAGAACACGGTATTTAATTTAATTTTGTGATATTTATATCACTTAGCGCACCTTACCGTTGTTTCGATAATTGGAGTACTACACTAGCTGTTGCCTTCCTACAAACTTTACACCCTTGTCCTAGACATGCCCGCCTTCCATTCTGACCTCGGTGTAACTTATAATTATGCTCTCTTGTGCTAAATTTTAGTCGCACAATATTCGTCGCGGACGTTTATATTTAATTCTAAATAATTCCAACTTTGTATCCTTGTGCGTTTCAATCGAAATTGGAGGCACAATCTTCACCCATTTCGTGCAACCAAATTTATGATAATATTCTATTCTGAGTCTCCTATGTCCATGACACTTGTGTTCCACCTAATTTTAGCCCCATGTACTTCTAATTAACCCAAGAACACTGTGCATTAATTTTAATTAATTTAATCCAATTTCTATCTTTGTGCAATTTTTTAATTGTTGGGCGCCTTAATGCAAAAGTGCATTGAGGTGTCTACACCATTGGACATGACACATGAAGAAACCCATTTTTTGTTCATATGAATTTTTTTCATGAATTTCGGAATGTACAATGCACAACATCGCCCCCTCATTTAATCCTAGCCTTGCATTTTAAATAATGCAAATTATAGCCCTCCAAACATCTCCATGTGAGGCCAAGCCCATCCCAAGTTGGATGTTGACCAAGCCCACCTACCTAGGTCAACCCCAAACCTAAATTCTACATATATATATATATCACTTTTCCTTTTTTCTTTATTTTTCCAAAATCCAATACCTATACCTATACCTAGCCGACATCACCACCTCTTCTCCTGTTCATCCCCATCACCGGCCAGCCGACCGGAGCCCTCGCCGGAGACCCCGTTGTTCTCCACCCTGCACCGACCGTCTCCTCCCTGTACACGCTCAGCCGAGCCCGCTTTACCGGACTCCTTCATCTCCTCAACCTATCTTCCTGTGCACCTTCTTCCTCCTCTTCCCGGCCGGAGCCCCGACCTCCGGAGCAGCCGAGCGGACCGCCAGATCCCATCACCATCACCTTCTTCGCCGCCTAAAATCGACGTCATCTTCCCTGTACATTGTCATCCCCGACTTCCCCCGACCCGCTGAACGAACTCTCCTCTCCTTCACACCGCTGGGCCCGACCATCTCCAGTCGATCGCTCACCACCACACCACCTGCCTCGACCACCACTTCTTCCTCCCTGAACTCCTCTCCTTCTTCCTTCCTGAGCAGCACCCTGAACCACCCATAACACCACAACCTCTCCCTTCTCAGACCCGAGCCTCCTCCTCCCTGCTTCCTGTCTTCCTCCTTCTTCTTGCCGGACCTCCCCCATGGCCGGAGCAGCATTACCCCCTTCACTATTATCATCCACATCATCACCATCATCCATTATCATCATCACCACCATTACCATTATCATCATCATCACCATTAACATTATCATCATCTAATCACCACCATTAACACCATCCACATCATCACCATCATCCCAATCACCATCCACATCATAACCATCATCCCTATCACTATCCACATCATCATTTAATCATCATCACCATTATAATCTCCATCATCAACATAACCATCATCATCACCCTAATCACCATCATCCCTACCATATCATCATCAACACCATAACCTAATCATCTCATCATCGTCGTCATCGTAGACTCGTCACCCTCGCCGAAGATGACCTGCAGCAGTTACCCCCAATTCCCGTGCCTGTGCACGCTAACCTCGAGGTTCGAACCTGTCCCTCTTCTCTTTTTTATAAGTGTTTATGTATGCTATTAGTATTGCTTTATGATAGTTAGTTGATTTCAGACCGCGTTGGTGAACCCAATGAATTATACACGTACATGTACACGTATTATAATTAAATTGATATATATATATATATATATATATATGGATGTATTATATAATTAATTATATGCTAGTAATAGTTATGACTATGTATGTATTATATGACCCTAGGACACTGTGGATTATCCCGTATTTACGTTTGACCAAGTGACCCTAAGAACTTGTGAGTTGACCGCCTTGTGTACATTAACGTACTGGCTTAGACACATGATAGTTGACTGTCTGATTTTGATACAACATTTAATATAGGACACCCGCGTAATTAGACGCACATTTGACCCTGCTAGTTGAATAGTGTCACCCCTAGCGTACCCCCTGAGTCCAGTATAATTAAGGTTGTGTATGTGCTAGTGTAATGGCTGATGTGTATTGTGTTATATTATATGTATATAGGACTATTGGATTGATCTGCGCGACTTCTGGAGCAGGTTATTGGTACTACGCAGCTTTCTTGCCAGGCAAGTATACCTTGCCATTGTACTATAATTTATATTCCATATGGTGAATGTATTTTATTTCTGTTATTTAATTCATATATTTTAACTGCTATATAAACTGCGCGTCCAAGGAAACTTGGGTGCAACGACGGTGTCGTCGTATTCTGTTTTTATTATGTATATGCATGTTGACCTAGTTTATGATACCACCCTATTATCATGAGGCATCATTAGGTTTCATTGGCTGTGATACATCTGTTACACGAGTATGAGTCTCATATAGATCACGGACTTGCATGCCGGGTTTAGCCTCCTGTACGTATGGGACGTGCGTTAGGGATAACTGCTGTTAAAAATTGTATGCTAGGAGACTTGATAGTTATTAGAGGTATTATCGTGTCATGGATGTGACATTCTTAGAGCATGGGGTGGAGAGAACAACAAGTAAGACATTTGGGCTCCTTTGCACTTTCCTTATGTAACCCCTACGCTCCGCCGGAGATGCGCGATCATGATGACCACTATATATTATGTATTATCAGGCGGCCTCTGCCGTTCAAAATATGACATGCTTTGTAGGCCCTGAATCTCCAAGAGAATTATGTCAATCCCATTTTAGCCAGATAGCCCACGCGTTGGGAAAGTTGTTCTTAAACTGCATTCACTTAGACGGTTAGGTGACCCCATTGGATGTTTATTTCAGTACTTATTGGCATGCTTCTATGTATCTTGTTATGTCCCTCTGAGGACCTGGTCCCTTTCCAGGTGTAGATGTTCATGAGTATTCGCAGGAGCGCAGATCCGGACTGGTTACTTATAATTTCGAGGAGGTCTTCTCTTCAAGTCTCAGTGATTATTAGTTGTTGTACTTATATTGTGTTTGCTTTTATATTCGAGTTCGGTAGTGGATTTGTTTCCATCCGACTGTCATCCTTAGATACTTCATATTGAGATCTAGTTATATAGATATTGGTTATTTATTTATTTATTTATGTTTTCTGTGGATGAGATTTGATTATGCCTTTGACTTGAGATAGTTCATACCACTTGTGAATTATTGTTCATAATACAGTGTACGCATGTGTTATAGTTTCCATATATTGGAGTTGCCATATACATGCGGCTGGCATGCTTACGTGTTTCTAGTCCTACGTATTTTGGGACTGGGACGTGACAGGTCCGGCGAGGCATTGCTCCGGCGGCTCGGGAGGAAGGAGATGATAAATAGTAGAGGGAGGAGGATTCGGCTGAAATAGGTATTGGTTTATTGCGAATTGGTTTCCTTAACGGGCTAACTGTTTACTTATTTGATTTATTACGAAATAGTTTTCTTCCAATACTGCACAAGTTTCAAGCAATCCATAATTTTCTTAGTAAGACAATTAAATCCATAATTCTTAACATGTAATAGATGAAGGAGTTAACTATATATATATATATATATATATATATATATATATATATATATATATATATATATATATATATATATATATATATATAATAGAATCTGGTATTTAAGGCCTAGATTTGTATAGACGCATTTATCCATGTTCACTATATGTACTTATATACATATTTTTATGAAGTAAAATAATAATTTTAACTAGAGCTAAGTACTAAAGTTACCCTCACGTATGGTACATATAAAATACGTGTTCTAACTAAATAATTCTAACGAGATATACCAAAAATAGGTGTAATCTGAATTTGGATAGAATTAAGATTAACTAAATTAAATTGGTACAATATCAATTTTCTTGTTCTCAACTAGACTGAAAAAGCATTTATATCATCTTAATGATACGTAATATCTTTGTTTATATAGTGGGTCTTTACATTTCACATATCTAAATGTGTGATCCTTGTAGCTAATTCGAAAGGTTTACTTTAGCGTCATCCGATAAAATCTATTTATATCTATATATCTTGACAATACATATTTTTACTTAATACGACATCATCCAATTAAATATGTAAAATGACAATTTCCTTATGTCCTAACATTCATCGGTCATAGAAAGGAACACACACATACACCTATATTCATTTATGTTTAGATATATATGCATATGAATATACATGATATATATGTTTGATGATAAATAAAAGAATAAAACTAGGTTTATACAAAACCCTTTCTTTGTTTACAAACAAGAAAAAAGAATACAATTAATCCTATACGAGGATGTTAAGTACAGTAAAAAAATAATTCTGGAGAAAAATTGCTATAGGAGTCTGATCTGCGGTCGATCACTTTGTCCCTTGGACCACACGATGACGAATAAGTACTGTAGAAGAGAAGAAGCTTCAAAGATTGCAAGTGGGATTAAACTGTCAACCAAAACTCTCTGTTTTATGCTCTCTCTCTTTTGATTTGATCTCTGACCTTGGTCTCTTTCTTTCCCCCTATCTCCTGTGACCGGAGGTCTCTATTTATAGAGCTCAGTCACAGTAACTGTCCAGTCGGCGTAGAAGCCAAACTGTGAAGAGAGTGACACTCTTTACGCGACGGTTACAATAACTGCTATCCACGTCTAAATGATCTCCTGAATTCGCGTATGACGTGTGTCCCATTATGAGGTAACGCGTATAACTGCTTCTCGAAGATCACGGCATGCAAGCCTCGTAGGTAACTGCCCCTCGCGTAAAAGATGGTTGGTATAAAAGCCAAATAGCTGTCTTGTTGGCGTAAAAGCCAAATAGCTGTCTTGTTGGCATAAAAGCCAAATAGCTGTCTTGTTGGCGTAAAAGCCAAATTCTGCGTAAAACTTGATGCTGCATGAATAATAGATAACCAGCGTAAAAATAACCAATTATCCATCACGACTGAGGTCTTGAGCGTATTCTGGGCTAAATAGCCTTATCACGTACATTTGCAAATATAGCCTGAGTTGGCATATTTCGAGGAGATAGCATACGACGTACTCCTATAGTTAAAAATAGCCTGGTTGGCGTAACATGCAAGGATGGTGATGTGAGCGTATTAGTCACCGTTTTAGCTCTCCCAGTCATTAAAAATAGAACAAAATCTCGTGCATTAAATGCAGAGATCTGCCCCCATCTCGTGCATTAAATGCAGAGATATGCCTCGAGCTCTATACGAGAGACAACTTTTGACGTGGCGTCTGATTTTGTCTCATCTCGAGCGTAAAAACTCATCTCTGCCTGTAAAATAGGCAGCGTATTCCTTAAATGCGTAAAAATGACTTGTATCAAGGATATGTTCCTAAACGACAGCCTGAGCCTCTGTGCAGAATCATCATTACAGTCGTCCTCTCGGTCATCGTGCAGTACTTTTGTCAGGAGTCAGGTTCACTGTTTTGTCTGACAGATTCATTCGAGGAATACGAAGAGTTCCTCGTATGACTTTACGTTGCATTAAAAATAAACGTATTTTACGCCGGTGGGAGGTGTAGCAACCTTTTACGCCAAAACAGCCTTGAAGCACCGCTTTACGCGGGCATCTCTGAAGTCATATTTTACGCCACACAGCGCTGAAGCTCTGTTGGGATTTTTACGCGTATAATTCCCCAGCGTATTTTTCATGCTTCTATAAGACCCCCTTCAAAGTTTTCAAATTTCTCGTAATTTGAAATACTTTGAATGAAGCATGAAACGGTCAAATTTGACTCGTTCTGCGAGGCTAATTTTTCAGAGATATTTAGGAAGTTGTTGGTATTTGGTATGTTCTCTTCTACCTATATAAAGGCAAGTGAGTGAACCTGTTTTTCCATACTTCCTTCACCAAAAAGATGGCCGATAAGATCCATCGGGCTGACCTGAGGAAGAAGAAGATCATGCTCTTCCAACATGTAAGGAGCCATAAAAAGAGGCATCTTCGAGCAAATAGCCTCTGTATGTAAACCTATTCAGAGGTAATATGAACCTGATAGAATATAATCCAACTAAATTTGTGTACCAAACACTATCAGAGGTAATATGAACATGATAGGTTTACAAATTAGTTAAGCATATCCATTAAGAGGTGATATGAATCTGATAGAATATAATCCAGTTAACCTTTGTGTGTGGTATCGTCAGAATAAGATCTTCATCATACTCCGTTAGGCAAAGGAGATCAAGTATAGTACTTCTTCAAGAATTTGCCGTTGATAGGAGCCATTACCAAATTTTCATTAGGTTTGGCTAATCTGTAAGCGCCATTTGCAATTATATAAGGGCCCTCCATTTCTTTATGATTGTTTGTGTGAACTTTGGACATCGTACCAGAGGTAATATGGACATGATACGATATCATGTTTGTTGAGGACATCCCACTGGGGGATCTTTGGTGGACCTATTATTTGTTGCGCATATTAAGTGCAAATAATAAGTTCGAAACAAGCCCAATCAGAGGTAGTATGGATGTGATAGGTTTAGTGGCTGGTAAAGACATTCTCCTAGGAGATTTTTTTTTGGACCCATTACTTTTTGCGCACGTTAGTGCAAGTAATAGGTTTGAGACAAGTCCTGCCAGAGATAATATAGCCGAGGTAAAATATGACTCTGTGGGGATAGGGGAGAGATATAGTTCAAAGGTAATATGAACATGAACTGACTTTCTCTTTGCTGGGGAAAATGAGGATAGTTCAGAGGTAATATGAACATGAACATTTCGTTTCCATTGCGGGTATTCCACAGGGTTTTTTTGGACCTATTACTTCTTGTGCACGAGAGTGCAAGTAATAAGTTTAGGATAAACCCTGCCAGAGGTAATATGGACGTGGCAGTTTTTGTGGACCTAACACCACTGGCATACTTAGAGTTAAGTACGGGTGCTAAGTTGAGATGACAATCGATATCAAAGGTAATATGGACATAATAATCGATAGCCGGACCAGGAAGGTTTGTTCAGAGGTAATATGAACATGACAAACTCAGCCTGAGAGAAATATAATGACAGCAGTTCAGAGGTAATATGAACATGAACTAGTGTCCAAAAAACTCTTTGAAGAGTGATTTGTTGAGTGTGGTCTATCCAAACATGAAGATAGACCCAGGATCGCTCTGCTGGGGAGATTGATGAGACGATAGCTCAGAGACAATATGAGCATGGCTAGCGTCTAACTAGATAGATTGTGAATAGTCACGGTGGGAGTGTGCGAGTAGACCTGAGGAATGCTCTTTTGGGGAAATTGGGAGTACAAGTCTAGTTCAGACATAGTATATTTTCAGGAACTTACCATTAGAGTCCAGGAATTTTTCGCTGGGAAGATTTTGGTAGACTTATTACCCATGACGTACCTAAGACTGGGTACGGATAATAAGTTGAAACGACTGACACCATCAGAGGTATTATGGACGTGATGGTATAAAGTCGATGGACAAGAATGTTTGCTCAGAGGTAATATGGATGTGGCAAACTTTTGTGGTCTTAACACCACTGGCGTACTTAGAATTAAGTACGAGTGCTAAGTTGAGATGACAACCGATATCAGAGGTAATATGGACATGATTATCGATAGTCAAACCCGGAAGGTTTGCTCAGAGGTCACTTGGACATGGCAAACTTAGCTGGGAAAAAGTGTTTGGACAACAGTTCAGAGGAAATATGGACGTGAACCCATGTCCAAAAAAATTCATTGTGGAGTGATTTTCTGAGTGGGGATAGACCTGAAGGTTCCGCTGGGGAGACTTTTAGGGACTCATCATCCGGTACTTCTTGAGGGAGCAAATTGCCACGTTAGAGTGAGATCAATTTGCAACGACCGTCTTCTCGTTTATAAATGCAAAGTGATGACTTTGGCGTCAATCAACTCCTAAATTCTCCTTTTCAGTATATAGCATGCCTTCGTGGGGTGATGAATGTACCGATGAAAGAGATAATATTCTGGGTCATCGACCTTGCCAGTCCTTTCAGGGTATCTGATGTTGGGTAGCCGAAGCTTATTTTTCTTCATCAATATATGAAGATTTCAATGATGTCATCCTCATTGAAGGAGAAAGTCCCCTTTGGCTTTCGAACTTTTGATACCTGAGTCGTACGGTCTTCAGCGAAGATGGTCATAGTTGCATCATCTTCAGATTCAGAGAGAATTTTACCCCCAGCTTTGAATGCCGCTCTGTTTTGTCGAGGAAGACTACCCCCAGACATGTCGTTGTCTGGTTCTTCATTTTCTTCTTTTTGTTTGTCCTTGTCCACAAAAGTTGATTTAGAAGGGCCTGCCTCTGGTATTACAGGATCAGACTCTGGAGGTTTGGTGTTTGCAAGAGATGTAGTAAACCCTAACCCAAAATAAGTTCGTTGACAGTAAGGATCACCATGCAACGATATTCGTCTGCCTTTTCCATAATTGAGGCCTTGCTTCAACTTCAGATCATAATCCATGTTTTGTATAATCCTAAAAGCTTGTGGGCTATATCTGTGGATTTGCATTCTCCCAACATCAGACTCGCGAGATTCTTCTTGTACAATCGGTCTATTCCACATTCGACCGAAGATTATTTGATGCTGATCGTTGCGAGTAGGTGGAACTATAAAGATAGATTCTTCATGTGGCCCATATGTCATGACGATATTAGATGTTGACGCATCTTCCCACATGATCTCCCCACGCTTGAAAGTTAGGGGCGTTAAATCTTGATTTTGACCCCTGTCTTCGCATTTCTGGATCAAGAAATCATGCAAACTCGGGGGATTAATAGAAGAAGAAGAAGGCTTATTCTGCCTTTTTATATCAGTAGGCCTGTGGAGATTAGGAACCAGAACCCTTTCTCTGCCATATGAGTAGAGCAGTTCAGCTATGTGAGTAGCATATGATCCATCATCTGTTTGAGGAGCGCATCTTCCTGTGAAATGAGTCTCCCTTACGCGAACAGACCTATCCTGACATAATTTGGATTTCTGCCCAGGTTCGCGTAAAACAGGAAAAGTCCACGTAATCTGAAGAGTGGGCAACTTCTTCTCTTGTGGGCATACAAACCTAGCGATTGGGAGATTCACCACTCGTTTTTCCTTGATGTGATCCAAGGGTCCATCTGCCACATCACAGACGGGAGATATATTTTTACGCGCAGGGCACGTTTAAAATTTCTGTGCGGGCACTGAGGCCTTGCTAGGAATTTTGTCTGCCACGTCACAGACGGGAGATAAATTTTTACGCGCAAGGCGCGTTCTAGACTTCTGGATTGGCACTGGGGCATTGCCAGAAGCTTTGTCTGCCACGTCATAGATGGGAGACGAAGTTTTACGCTCAGAGCGCGTTCTAGACTTCTGGATTGGCACTGGGCATTGCCAAAAGCTTTGTCTGCCACGTCACAAATGGGAGACGGGTTTTTACACACAAGGCATATAGGTTGTGATGTCACAACCTTGTTGATCAGAGGAGGAGAGCTTGCAGGAAGGGTAAAGGATGTTTGGGGCATCCATACTTTACGCAGCTTTCTGTTGTCCTGGACAGAGAGGGGATGAGAGCTACCCCCTGCGCGAAGCATGTCTTCATAAGCAGATTGGTCGAATTGGACGACCAACGTCTTCTTCTTCGATCCGACGGATACAGCATCGTGTTGAGCAATGGCTTTCTCGTCAGATGAGAAAGTAGTCCCCAGCAGAGTCATTACCTTGTGTTTGATGATAAACAAAAGAATGAAACTAGGTTTATACGAAACCCTTTCTTTGTTTACAAACAAGAAAAAAGAGTACAATTAATCCTATACGAGGATGTTAAGTACAAAAAAATGATTCTGGGGAAAAATTGCTATAGGAGTCTGATCTGCGGTCGATCACTTTGTCCCTTGGACCACACGATGACGAAGAAGTATTGTAGAAGAAGAAGAAGCTTCAAAGATTGCAAGTGGGATTAAACTGTCAACCAACACTCTCTGTTTTATGCTCTCTCTCTCTCTTTTGATTTGATCTCTGATCTTGGTCTCTTTCTTTCCCCCTATCTCCTGTGACCGGAGGTCTCTATTTATAGAGCTCAGTCACAGTAACTGTCCAGTCAGCGTAGAAGCCAAACTGTGAAAAGAGTGGCACTCTTTACGCGGCGGTTACAATAACTGCTACCCACGTCTGAATGATCTCCTGAATTCGCGTATGACGTGTGTCCCATTATGAGGTAACGCGTATAACTGCTTCTCGAAGATCACGGCATGCAAGCCACGTAGGTAACTGCCCCTCGCGTAAAAGATGGTTGGCATAAAAGCTAAATAACTGTCTTGTTGGCGTAAAAGCCAAATAGCTGTCTTGTTGGCATAAAAGCCAAATAGTTTTCTTGTTGGCATAAAAGCCAAATAGCTGTCTTGTTGGCGTAAAAGCTAAATTCTGCGTAAAATTTGATGCTGCATGAATAATAGATAACCAGCGTAAAAATAGCCAATTATGCATCACGACTGAGGTCTTGAGCGTATTCTGGGCTAAATAGCCTTATCACGTACCTTTGCAAATATAGCCTGAGTTGGCGTATTTTGAGGAGATAACATACGACGTACTCCTATAGTTGAAAATAGCCTGGTTGGCGTAACATGCAAGGATGGTGATATGAGCGTATTAGTCACCGTTTTAGCTCTCCCAGTCATTAAAAATAGAACAAAATCTCGTGCATTAAATGCAGAGATATGCCTCGAGCTCTGTATGAGAGACAACTTTTGACGTGGCGTCTGATTTTGTCTCATCTCTAGCGTAAAAACTCATCTCTGCCTGTAAAATAGGCAGCGTATTCCTTGAATGTGTAAAAACAACTTGTATCAAGGATATGTTACTAAACGAGAGCCTGGGCCTCTGTGCAGAATCATCATTACAGTCGTCCTCTCGGTCATCGTGCAGTACTTTTGTCAGGAGTCAGGTTCACTGTTCTGTCTGACAGATTCATTCGAGGAATACGAAGAGTTCCTCGTATGAATTTATGTTGCATAAAAAACAAACGTATTTTACGTCGGTGGGAGGTGTAGCAACCTTTTACGCTAAAACAGCCTTGAAGCACCGCTTTACGCGGGTATCTCTGAAGTCATATTTTACGCCACACAGCGCTGAAGCTCTGTTGGGGTTTTTACGCGTATAATTTTCCAGCGTATTTTTCATGCTTCAACAATATATATATATGAACTAGTTAGTTTTAGAGCTAATTAATAATTATAACTAAGATTATTGTGTGTCCATTTGTGTTCTACTTAGGGTATCAAGATACGTGTGTCCACATCATGCATATATATATATATATATATATATATATATATATATATATATATTAATTTGTTCCAAATTCTTAAAATACCCATTTAATGAAATCCCTGATTTAATCCAAAAGAAATGGAACAAAATAAAAGGAAGCAAGGCTGAGGACTTGCCTATGCTTGAACAACCTAGGGTTCTTCCAAAGTTTCCAATTTGGTACTTAGTTCCTTTTCAATTTCCTATAAGAAGTTGAAATCAAATTATACTCTAATTTAAATCTAGAAGAAAATTTTAGGGAAGGAATGGAAATTACCTAGGCTTAGGAAGAGGGAGGAGGAGTTGTGAAGTTTGGGGGAGGAGGAGTTCGACGGCGGTGGCGTCCAGCGAAGGCGGCGTGGGGCTCGGCGGCGGGTGGCTCGGGTCCGACGGCGCGCGGCAGCGGACGACAGCAGCAGCAACGACAGCTACAACAACATAGTAGCAGCAGCAGTTGTAAACTCCCTCGACCAGATTTCAGTAATTTAGGATTAATTTTGACTAATTAGATTTAGTGCAACTTTTTAAAATTTTTATTTATTATATAAACTATTGATTGTGCACTTGTTTATTACACAATTAATTAGGGCATCACACTAGCTGTTAACCCTAAACAAATTTCACATCCCTGCCCTAGACTTGCTAGACTACTTTTTCTGTATTTTTAGCAACTTCCAGAAACCTCATCTGGTGCTTCGTTTTAGTCGCACAAATATCGTTACAAACGTATGTAATTATTTCCTATTTAATTTTCTGCTCTTTATCTATCTCTGTACCCTTAGAGATTTGAGGACCAGTAGGCACCTGATTGCCCAACCAAAAATACGATAATATTCTACTCTAATTATATTACAATTATCGTATTGACACCGTAGAAAAATTATGACCCTAATAACCTCTAAATAATTAGTGAACACCGTGCGCAGTATTTATTAAATAATAAATACGATGACTGTATCACCTGCAAATATCAGACCCTGCATCTACCCAGACTCACCCTATACTGTCTGAAACATTTTTTTCAGCTATTTTCCTTATTTTTGTACAATTCAGAATTACGGGAAACCAGTATCTGAAATTTGGTAAATTGCGAAATTACGCAAAATACAAATTTTATGCATTTATACAATTATTGAAAAGTTAGGTTTTTTATGCAAAATTGCATACTAGGTGGCCTAATCCTATTGGCTAGACCATAGGTGTGTGGGACCCACCCAGAAATCCAGAGAAATCCAGCCAAAAATATCCCAAAATACCAAATTACCCATTTACCCCTGAACTTCAAAGTAATTACAACTTTGCCATCCACCCCAACCCCTATAAAACCCGACCCTCCCCCTCCATTCAAACCCATTCCACCACCACCACCACCGCCACCCTCCGCCCACCGGACCACCGCCGAACCCTTCGCCACCCTTCCCTCTCTCCTCCGGCCAAACCCCGTCGCCTGAGCCACCCTGCTCCGCCGGCCACAGCCTCCACAAACCCCCACTCCCTCACTGCTACCCACAGCCACCACCACCCGAGCCACCTCCCCCGACGCCTCCGGCCATCGCCGACCACCGCCACCATCTCCATTCGACTCGCCCCGACCTCCCCTACCTACCACCACCACCTCACCCCCCCACGACGCCGCCTCCGGCCGCCCTAGCCCCCGCAGTAGCCACCACCCCCTAATCCTAACTGCTGCTACTCCTCCCTCCGACGGCCTCCAGCCACCGCCACCGCCGTCGTGGACCTCCGCCACCACCACCAACCTGACCGCCACCCTCCCCTCTCCCAAACCCGCCGCCTGCCCGGCCACCTCCGCCGCTCCTCCGCCGGCCATCCCCTGCACAAGCTGCTGCTGCTGCCGTTGCTGTTAACAGCTGCTGTTGCTGTTCTCCTTCCTCCGGCCGCCTCCGTCCAGCTCCGCCGCCGTCCACCCGCCGTCGGCAACCCCTAGGGCCCACCTGCCAGTAGGTAAACCCTAAACCCTATATATATATGTATTTATATATATATATTTGTATATGTATATGTATATGTATATGTATATATATGTATAAATATATGTATATATATATGTATATTTAAATGTATATATGTATATCTATATATATATTATTCTATAATATATAAATGCTATTATACAGTATAATAATACTGTATATACTAGTATTATATATATATACTAAATATATGTATATATATACCTATCATTATATTATATATGTATATATGAATATGTATATTTACTATATACTATTATGTATTATTATATATATATATCTATAGTATATATACATATATTTATAGTATGAATAATATGTTATATATCATATATATAACATATTACTAGTATAATGTATATATGTATACTATGCATATTTTTCTTTTATTTATTTTTCTGCATTAATTTCCTGAACCTATGATATATATATATATATCTATATCTATATATATTATCTATATGTATATATATTAAATACCAGCTGGATAATACAGCTTATTATAGATATGAAAATTTACATTTCTGCAATGTCATTATCTATATATTATATATATAATATATTGTACTGGATAATACAATACCTATATATATGTATTTAATTCCTGCATTGTCTTTTATTTCTTATATATTTATATATAAATATATCTATATACATATTTAAATTCTGCACTGTCTTTTTAATTTACCTATATATCTATCAGTGGATATACCCTGAATATATATGTATTTAATTTCTGCTTTGTCATTTCATTTATTTATTATTATATATCAGAGGATACACCCTGATAATATTACTATCGCAGTGGATATACCCTGCTACTATTATACTTGCATTTATCTGTTCTTTATACTATATATACTGCTATATATATTATATCTATATATATACATACTATATATATATACCTATATTATATATGTGTATATAAGTATATATATATGCTTTATATTACAACTACGATATTTACGAACCCTGTCTATTTTAACAGAAGCCAACTTCAGCTCAGCCAGTGACCCCCTGTCACCAGCACCTTCACAACTGACTGTAAAATCAGGGTTTCAACACTATCAGGGAGTAGGCAAGTATACCTTGCCAAGTATTGTTTAAATTAAATTGTTGATATCTACTTTGTTCTGAAAATTCATATACCATGATCACCTGAGACTGCCTTGGGTACAGTCAACTGTTATGTTGACATAATATTACAGACTCTCTAACAGCTGAGAGAATATCCTAATATATTCTTCTAGACCCTATCACGAGAACACGCAACATGGTTGCATTTACATATATGGATGTGAGCTGCGTATTTGGTTAGCTACCAGTACGTGTGACCCGCATCACGGATTAGAATAACTCAGGAAATGTACGACTTGACATTTAGTTTTATTGGGATGGGAAAGATAACTAGTTGACGTATGGGACACCCCCTCCACAAATGTTCTATACCTTCGCACCATGCTCCTTGGAGATGGTCGATTACAGAGTTCCCTGAGTCGGGGGCATACGACACCTATACTAGCCAGTCGCCACGATTGGTGAATTACGTCAGCGTATGTCTAGCCACACATTCCCATGCGTACTACTGGATCTTTACTTGTATTTTCACTTAGTATGGTTAGCACCCTGTATTTATTTTATTTCTTTATTCAGTATTTACATTACATGGCATGTCATTTTTCTGTATCTTGTTACGTCCCACTGAGGACCTGGTTCCTTGCCAGATCTAGATGAGGCTTTCTACCCCACAGTGTACGGGCCTGATCAGGAGGCCAGATGTGCTACCGAGGAGGAGCTCGAGGAGATACCCTCAGAGTAGGCTTGACCCTAGATGCTGCTACCTGGAGATGGAGATGTTTTGATCAGATAGACATTGCTTAGTCTATCTGATTTTTCTGCGCTATTATCAGTATTTGTAGTAGGCTTGTATTCTCACCAGTTGTGTACTGTATCAGACTAGTTATATATATATATTTCAGCACTTGCTTTTCTGACATTTTGTTGTGGATGAGATAGTTTTACCTGTTCTATACTTGTAGTATTTTAGGACAGCGTAGCACGTCTCTTTGGGTCCATCAAAGTGGATTAAGCCCTTAGTGACGTGTCAGCTGGCCAGTGACACGTGGCCTAGTTCCTGATATTTTGGGACTGGAGCGTGACATGGTTTTAGTGGTGGCCCATGCAGGTCAAGTTTTATTTGCTAGTGGTATGATGACATACCCAGCAATGCCTGCAATAGGATAGGAATATTAGGTCTCATCCACACTGACACCATCTCTACAAATTCTATTATTTCATCTTGCTTGATTATCATTATTTATCTCTTTTGTGTTTTCTAATTATCCTATTTTCCTCAGAAATATGGACATACCGGGGAAACTTGCGAATAATGGGGCTGACCAAGCAACAGACCCTTCGCCAAGTGCCCAAGGAACTCCGTCCAATCACCAGAATTCTGGCTAGGAGACGA
The DNA here is from genome assembly GCA_036927795.1 of Iris macrosiphon. Classification (NCBI taxonomy): domain Eukaryota; kingdom Viridiplantae; phylum Streptophyta; class Magnoliopsida; order Asparagales; family Iridaceae; genus Iris; species Iris macrosiphon. The sequence goes on from JAYESA010000015.1 coordinate 172,814,396, forward strand.
CACCAACACTGCATGCGGAGACACCTTTGTCTCCACCTCCAGCCTTGCCTATCCTGATGCCACAACTTGAGGGTCAACCTCAAATGTTGCAGTTTCTCCAGACTATGTTGCAGAACCAGTGGCAACAAACTGAGGCCCTGAGACAGTCTCAGTGGCAGCAAACTGAAGCTCTGCGACAGACGTTGATGACGGCTTTGGAGAGAACTACTACTCCGACACCAGTACCTGTCCAACCAGCGGGCACAGTTCGAGGCTTCCGTCAAATGAGCCCGAGGGATTTCAAAGGCAACGAGACTCCTGAAGAGATCTCCGATTGGATCTCCAACACCGAAATGCTACTAGAAGGATCGCAACTCACTCCCGACCTATGGATGACCGCTGTGAGTGGCCAACTTCTTGGCAACGCCCATCACTGGTGGGAATCCATAGAGCGCAGCGTCGGAAAAGACCAAACTTGGCAACAATTCTTGGAGCATTTCAACGCCAAGTACTTTCCAGCGACAGTCCAGAATGCCCTATACTCCCAGTTCCTGCACCTGGAGCAAGGAAACATGACGGTAGATGCCTACGACGCGGAGTTTAGCAGACTAAGTCATTTCGGTGCTGATCTGATCCTGAACGAGCTGAAGAAGGCTAAAAGATTCTACCATGGCCTTAACCACGAGCTCCAGAGGTACACAACAACGCAGTCGAGAATCTCCTACAACGAGGTTCTTACAGAAGCCAGGGAGCAAGAAGCCATTGGCCGAGGAGCCAGACGCTCAAATCCAACCTTCCCGGCCAAGAATCAGCACGGAGCAGGAGGACCTATACGTCGTCCCCAATATCAGACGCAGCAGACGACGGGGCCTTACCAGAAGAGGGAGCTCCCGACTTGTCACTTTTGTGGCAAGAAGGGGCATTTTGCCAATGACTGTAGAAAGAAGCTGGGATTATGCCTGCTATGTGGAGCTAAAAATCATATGGCCAAAGACTGCCCACAACGTAGAGATACAGCACCTCAACAAGGGCAGAAGCCAGGAGCACAAGCTCAGAAGATGCTTCCCTCCACATCAGGAGGATATCAGAGAGGAGCACCTCTGCCTACTCAGGAGACCCAGTTCAAGGCCAGACAACAAGCCGGAGGACAAAGGCAGGGACAAGCCTTTGCGTTAGCTGCTATTGCAGAAGAACCTGAAGGAGAAACTATAATAGGTACCATTTTAGTTGCATCATTACCTGCAACTGTATTATTCGATTCTGGGGCTACTTTGTCTTTCATATCCAGTAGTTTCGTAGCCATGCACAAGCTATCCACTTCCCCGCTACCCAAGTGTTGGAAAATACTTACTGGAGGAGGTATTGTTCCAGTTACCAACATTATCGAAACTTGTCCGGTAGTTGTTTGTAGTAGATGACAAAGAGCACGATTTTTGGTACTTCCAATGCCAAATTTCGATGTTGTCTTAGGCATGGACTGGCTAAGCCATAACGATGCTATCCTAGACTGCCGAAAGGGTAGTGTAATCTTTAGACCCCCAGATCACCCAGAGTTCGAATATGTCCGAGGAACCATTGAGCAAGGAGTAGGCCAGACTCCTAGAGCTTACATGGCGATGGAGACAGCACTTCCCTCAATTGTAGCAGAGTTCGAGGACGTATTTCCAGAAGAATTGCCAGGCCTACCGCCTGACAGAGAAGTGGAGTTCATTATTGAGCTGATACCCGGAGCTGCACCAGTATCCTCCAATGTATACCGACTGGCGAAGAAGGAGCTTGACGAGCTGAAGCTTCAACTGGAGGAACTACAGATCAAGGGATTTGTTCGTCCTAGTGCATCACCCTGGGGAGCACCAGTATTGTTTGTACCAAAGAAGGACGGAACATATCGCATGTGCATTGATTACAGAGCCCTCAACGCTCTAACAATCAAAAACAAGTACCCCTTGCCGAGAATTGACGACCTGTTCGATCAACTAACAGGAGCCGTGGTATTCTCGAAGATAGACTTGAGATCAGGCTATCATCAGGTCAAGGTACGGAGGGAAGATATTCCAAAAACAGCATTCAGGACTCGTTATGGTCATTACGAGTTCCTAGTGATGCCTTTTGGACTAACTAATGCACCTGCCGTATTCATGAACCTGATGAATAGAGTCTTCCACCAATATTTGGACCAGTTCGTGGTAGTCTTCATCGACGACATTCTGGTGTATTCAAAAAGCTACGAGGAGCATGAAGAGCACTTAAGGTTGGTATTAGAGACGCTGAGACGGGAGAGCCTTTATGCTAAGATAAGCAAGTATGAATTCTTCCTGGACCGTGTCGCATTTCTTGGACACGTTATCACAGGAGAAGGCATCTCGGTAGACCCAGCAAAAATCTCATCTGTTGAGACGTAGCCAACCCCGACCAACGTCTCAGAGGTGAGGAGCTTTCTAGGACTTGCCGGATATTACCGGAGGTTCGTAGAAAACTTTACAAGAATTGCGGAGCCGATTACCCGTCTTACTCGCAAGGAGCAGGAGTTCATATGGACTGAAGATTGCCAGACAGCTTTTGATGACTTGAAGAAGCGTCTGACTACAGCTCCCATTTTGACTATACCATCTGGATCCGGAGGTTTCTTCATATATAGCGATGCATCCGGAAAAGGATTTGGTTGTGTCTTAATGCAACATGGGAAGGTTGTAGCTTATGTCTCAAGACAGTTGAGGACTCATGAGAAGAATTACCCCACTCACGATCTGGAGCTTGCCGCAGTCATCTTCGCCCTGAAGCTATGGAGACACTATCTATATGGCGAAAGACTGGAGATATTCACCGATCATAAAAGTTTGAAGTACGTCTACACCCAGAAGGACCTAAATCTGAGACAAAGACGATGGCTCGAAGTGATGGCGGATTTCGAAATTAATCTACAATACCATCCAGGGAAAGCTAATATGGTGGCAGATGCTCTAAGCAGAAGACCCTCGGCATTCTTTATGATCACCCAATCAGGTCTTCTGAGAGATCTAGAAAATTTGGGAATAGAGGTCATCTTATGTCCTTTTTCTGAGAGACCTATTTTCAAACCAGGGTATGTCCAATATTTCAAATTCAATCTTCCTTAATCATCTTATGTCCTTTTTCATTCTCATTATATGGTTGTTTTTATTTCGAGGACAAAATATTCTAAGGAGGGTAGATTGTAAACTCCTTCGACCAGATTTCAGTAATTTAGGATTAATTTTGACTAATTAGAATTAGTGCAACTTTTTAAATTTTTTATTTATTATATAAACTATTGATTGTGCACTTGTTTATTACACAATTAATTAGGGCATCACACTAGCTGTTAACCCTAAACAAATTCCACATCCCTGCCCTAGACTTGCTAGACTACTTTTTCTGTATTTTTAGCAACTTCCAGAAACCTCATCTGGTGCTTCGTTTTAGTCGCACAAATATCGTTACAAACGTATGTAATTATTTCCTATTTAATTTTCTGCTTTTTATCCATCTCTGTACCCTTAGAGATTTGAGGACCAGTAGGCACCTGATTGCCCAACCAAAAATACGATAATATTCTACTCTAATTATATTACAATTATCGTATTGACACCGTAGAAAAATTATGACCCTAATAACCTCTAAATAATTAGTGAACACCGTGCGCAGTATTTATTAAATAATAAATACGATGACTGTATCACCTGCAAATATCAGACCCTGCATCTACCCAGACTCACCCTATACTGTCTAAAACATTTTCCCCAGCTATTTCCCTTATTTTTGTACAATTCAGAGTTACGGGAAACCAGTATCTGAAATTTGGTAAATTACGAAATTACGCAAAATATAAATTTTATGCATTTATGCAATTATTGAAAAGTTAGGGTTTTTATGCAAAATTGTATACTAGGTGGCCTAATCCTATTGGCTAGACCATAGGTGTGTGGGACCCACCCAGAAATCCAGAGAAATCCAGCCAAAAATATCCTAAAATACCAAATTACCCATTTACCCCTGAACTTCAAAGTAATTACAACTTTGCCATCCACCCCAACCCCTATAAAACCCGACCCTCCCCCTCCATTCAAACCCATTACACCACCACCACCGCCACCCTCCGCCCACCGGACCACCGCCGAACCCTTCGCCACCCTCCCCTCTCTCCTCCGGCCAAACCCCGCCGCCTGAGCCACCCTGCTCCGCCGGCCACAGCCTCCACAAACCCCCACTCCCTCACTGCTACCCACAGCCACCACCACCCGAGCCACCTCCCGCGACGCCTCCGGCCATCGCCGACCACCGCCACCATCTCCATTCGACTCGTCCCGACCTCCCCTACCTACCACCACCACCTCACCCCCCACGACGCCGCCTCCGGCCGCCCTAGCCCCCGCAGTAGCCACCACCCCCTAATCCTAACTGCTGCTACTCCTCCCTCCGACGGCCTCCAGCCACCGCCACCGCCGTCGTGGACCTCCGCCACCACCACCAACCTGACCGCCACCCTCCCCTCTCCCAAACCCGCCGCCTGCCCGGCCACCTCCGCCGCTCCTCCGCCGGCCATCCCCTGCACAAGCTGCTGCTGCTGCCGTTGCTGTTAACAGCTGCTGTTGCTGTTCTCCTTCCTCCGGCCGCCTCCGGCCAGCTCCGCCGCCGTCCACCCGCCGTCGGCAACCCCTAGGGCCCACCTGCCAGTAGGTAAACCCTAAACCCTATATATATATGTATTTATATATATATATTTGTATATGTATATGTATATGTATATATATGTATATGTATAAATATATGTATATATATATGTATATTTAAATGTATATATGTATATCTATATATATATATTATTCTATAATATATAAATGCTATTATACAGTATAATAATACTGTATATACTAGTATTATATATATATATATTAAATATATGTATATATATACCTATCATTATATTATATATGTATATATGAATATGTATATTTACTATATACTATTATGTATTATTATATATATATCTATAGTATATATACATATATTTATAGTATGAATAATATGTTATATATCATATATATATAACATATTACTAGTATAATGTATATATGTATACTATGCATATTTTTCTTTTATTTATTTTTCTGCATTAATTTCCTGAACCTATGATATATATATATATCTATATATATATATATATATATATATATATATATATATATATATTATCTATATGTATATATATTAAATACCAGCTGGATAATACAGCTTATTATAGATATGAAAATTTACATTTCTGCAATGTCATTATCTATATATTATATATATAATATATTGTACTGGATAATACAGTACCTATATATATGTATTTAATTTCTGCATTATCTTTTATTTCTTATATATTTATATATAAATATATCTATATACATATTTAAATTCTGCACTGTCTTTTTAATTTACCTATATATCTATCAGTGGATATACCCTGAATATATATGTATTTAATTTCTGCTCTGTCATTTTATTTATTTATTATTATATATCAGAGGATACACCCTGATAATATTACTATCGCAGTGGATATACCCTGCTACTATTATACTTGCATTTGTCTGTTCTTTATACTATATATACTGCTATATATATTATATCTATATATATACATACTATATATATATACCTATATTATATATGTGTATATAAGTATATATATATGCTTTATATTACAACTACGATATTTACGAACCCTGTCTATTTTAACAGAAGCCAACTTCAGCTCAGCCAGTGACCCCCTGTCACCAGCACCTTCACAACTGACTGTAAAATCAGGGTTTCAACACTATCAGAGAGTAGGCAAGTATACCTTGCCAAGTATTGTTTAAATTAAATTGTTGATATCTACTTTGTTCTGAAAATTCATATACCATGATCACCTGAGACTGCCTTGGGTACAGTCAACTGTTATGTTGACATGATATTACAGACTCTCCAACAGCTGAGAGAATATCCTAATATATTCTCCTAGACCCTATCACGAGAACACGCAACATGGTTGCATTTACATATATGGATGTGAGCTGCGTATTTGGTTAGCTACCAGTACGTGTGACCCGCATCACGGATTAGAATAACTCAGGAAATGTACGACTTGACATTTAGTTTCATTGGGATGGGAAAGATAACTAGTTGACGTATGGGACACCCCCTCCACAAATATTCTATACCTTCGTACCATGCTCCTTGGAGATGGTCGATTGCAGAGTTCCCTGAGTCGGGGGCATACGACACCTATACTAGCCAGTCGCCACGATTGGTGAATTACGTCAGCGTATGTCTAGCCACACATTCCCATGCGTACTACTGGATCTTTACTTGCATTTTCACTTAGTATGGTTAGCACCCTGTATTTATTTTATTTCTTTATTCAGTATTTACATTACATGGCATATCATTTTTCTGTATCTTGTTACGTCCCACTGAGGACCTGGTTCCTTGCCAGATCTAGATGAGGCTTTCTACCCCACAGTGTACGGGCCTGATCAGGAGGCCAGATGTGCTACCGAGGAGGAGCTCGAGGAGATACCCTCAGAGTAGGCTTGACCCTAGATGCTGCTACCTGGAGATGGAGATGTTTTGATCAGATTGACATTGCTTAGTCTATCTGATTTTTCTGCGCTATTATCAGTATTTGTAGTAGGCTTGTATTCTCACCAGTTGTGTACTGTATCAGACTCAGTTATATATATATATTTCAGCACTTGCTTTTCTGATATTTTGTTGTGGATGAGATAGTTTTACCTGTTCTATACTTGTAGTATTTTAGGACAGCGTAGCACGTCCCTTTGGGTCCATCAAAGTGGATTAAGCCCTTAGTGACGTGTCAGCTGGCCAGTGACACGTGTCCTAGTTCCTGACATTTTGGGACTGGGGCATGACAGCAGTAAACATAGCAGCAGCAACAGTAGGTTTAAGAGAAGTGAGGGTTGAAAAAGATGATGATGGGAAGAAGAGATAGGGTTTGAGGTGATTAAGTAGAAGAGGGGTTAGGTTTATTGGAAATGTGTAGAGGAAGGAAATGGGGCCAGGTCTCCCATGGGGAATGAGGAAGAAAGGAGGGAAGACATGTAGGTGATTGACTCATAAGCTGCTGTTGGTTTCTCCCCCCCCCCTTTCCATGGATTTGGGAATTTTTGCATAAAACCCCCTCTTAAATCCAGAATTTAGACAAAGCTAACTTGTAAATTGATATTTACATAAACCTAATTATGCAGATATATATATATATATATATATATATATATATATATATAATGAATTGGAAAATAAAAATAATCGCAGCCATGACAGTCATGGAGCCCTTGCCGAGCAGGGTTGTTCCATGTTGCATGGGGCCCTTGGAGATCGGGGTAGCTAGTAGCACAATATTCTTTTCTTCCAATGAACTAAGTGAATCTTATCTTTTTTAATTATTACTAAATTATTTCAAGTTCTCGAGTTGTTGACACTTGAGAACTTTATTAGAATGATGAATCACGGGTATGAGCTTTTCACGAGTTATCGTATCTGCGATATGCGATACATGGGGCAATACTCACACTCGATTGTCCGATGCCAAAATATAATAAATTATCATACACAAACATTTTTACGGTATTGTGAGGATCAAAATCCCATGTTAATATAGGGAAGCACAACATCCAACTATGCTCCAATGCTCAACTGGGCTAAAACAGTTCAAGCATTAGAAAAATGATAAAATATACTAAATTGAGGATAACTCTTACATATGAACTCCATATGAGGTGATTCAAAATGATTTAGAAAGAAAAAAATAGAGATCTATAACTTTTATGTTTTAAGTTTTATAAAATTCAAGCCAGAAAATAGCTTAAATAGACAAAAATAGATATTCGGGTCACCATGCGTGCAGCCCAACCATGCGCGCAGCGTACTACGCGCGGCATGAATTCTGTGCGCGATGCAATGTTGCGGTAAAAAAATTTCTGCGCGACGCAATGTACGGCAGAGATTGATGCTTGCGGCCACTGATGCACGCGGCAAGGGTGTGATGCACGCGACGCACTGCTGCGACATAAAACTTCATGCCCAGCGCACTGCTGCGTCATGAAACTCCATGTGCGGTGGTCTGTGCGCAACAAGAAAGTGATGCGCAGTGCATCAATGAGCGGCGCATTGCTGCGGCATGAAACTTCATTTGCGGCGCACGGCTGTGGCATGAAAATCCATGCGTGATGCACTGCTGCGCGACACTGTTCATCGTCCATACCAGGCAGGTCCGAGAACAGGAGTCCAAAACTTGTTTTGGCCATAAAAACTTCAGTTTAACTCCAAATTAATCGATTCAAAAGACAAAATGTTCAAAATAGAAACTTCCATCAAATAAAATAACTAGTTTTTAAAAGAAGAAAAAATTAATAGATCAAACCAAGAAAAAACTCATGAAACCTATAAAAACCCTAAACTTAAAACTCAGATTTACTAAAATCTATGTGCCAAAAGCAAAAACTCCAAGAACTAAAAATGATGAGAAACACAAGGGGAACATTTTCCATCAAATAAATTTTTTAAAACAATACATATAAAAAGTCTAAAAACTTGGCTTCACCATTGAGCAATATGTACTTGTCTTGGGTGGCTCCTAGCCTCTCCTCTCACAGTCCAATTCATAACAACTTCTTCTTAAGGCTAGAGTTTGGCTAGAGGGAGCTTGTGGGAAAGGAGTAAGAAGAAAGCAAGAAGAGTAAAATAAGGAAATGAGTGAGGAGAGAGAAAATACTCATATATACTAAGCGGAGAGAAAAATGGTTTAGTCATGGGTTCAATCAAATGAACCAAACCAGGTGTCCATTCTACACGTAGATCCTAAACCGGGTCTATGACAATGCCAATAGATATTCTACTGGTCTTGGGTAGTCTCTCTCAACAACCAGAAAATACAATAAATAAAATGACAGGAACCAATACTGAGAAATACAGCAGAAATACATTATCAGGAAAAATTAAATTCTAGAAATACAATAAATACCAAATCTGGAATCAGGTGTGACACAGGATATAGCACTCCTGCGTTGGGTGGTGGACATATCGGTGGAAGTGACAATACTTTGGGTTATCCATTTTTTTCGCTTCAGTCTGACGTCTGACGTCGGGGAGTCAAATTTTGCCTCCCTGCATCAGCATGTCGAAGATGGATTTGATATCGCGATCTTCGAAAGAGTAAGTTTCCTTTGATTTTGGAGCCTCTGCCTGCTTTTGCTCAAGCTTCTTGGTCAAGGTAGCGACCATAGCCTGTTTCCCCTTTTCATTGCGGCTGTTATTGCCACCGTTATTGTTGTTGGGGTTGGAAAGTTTTCCATTGTCCTCAGTGGTAGGGATATGGATTCCCAAGTTTCGGGCATTCTTTAAACTTTTTCTCAGCGTTGACATTGCTTACGATGAATGCCGTCCAGTCTTTAAACTGGGCGTCATCCATCCAGAAGCTGAATATCAGAAGTAGGTTCCTCTGGCACATTTCCATTAGCGTCGCTTCGGGATTGCCAGGGGGCAGTCTTTGTGTTGTCTGTCAGAATTATTCGATATAGTTACAAGCAAGCTCATTTTCTCCCTGGTCGACATCCATCAGGGAAGATATCATCATATCATGTATTGCCTCGTAGAATATTTTGAAGAAAAGACTCTTGAGATCGTCGAATGAGGATATGCAATTGTCCGGCAGACTTATACCTGGGTGGGTACGGTACGTCCCTCCATTCCAACGGGTATGGTTGGCGTACTCCGAGATTGCGGAGTGAGTTTCGATTATCCATGGAATTCAGTCGAGCTCAGAATTCTCGGACCTCTTTTATTGCTTCCTTAGCCTCGTCTGCTGCTGAAGGGGGTGAGAAACCAGGTTGGGGAGGATTGTCGTCCGCGGGTGGAGCGGTTATTTTTGAATCAGCGTTGGTCCCGGGATCCAAGTTAGCTGGCGTAGAGGTCCTCGCCGGCTGAGAGGCCAAGTTTGCCTTGATTTCCAACATTGTTTGGGTCAAGGCTTGCATCGATGCATTCATGGTTTGCATTATGTTCTCGAGAGCCTCAAGGCATTGTCAGTTACTGGGGCATCATAGTCTTCTTCTGCCATGTATATTTTCCTCACGTGAAGGAGATGGATGGGGCAGTGGATGCCACACTCTCCGTCTCGGACCCTTATAGTAAGCCGTCTTTAAGGAAGACTGGCAACGTTGTGTCCTCCTCAGATTTATAGGAGACTATGTCATCTCTGTGAGAGTATCTACTCCCAGGGATTTCGAAATCTGTTCACTGAGAGTCATCATCTCTCCGGAATGCTGGATTGTTGTATAGGTCTAGGGGTTTACTACCCCCAGCTTGGGGATCCCCTAGGTGTTCTGAGGAAGAACTACCCCTATCGGCTGACAGCTTCTTCCTCGAGTGAGTGCCCTGGAAAACACCTTACATGGGTTCTGTTGCCGGTCCTCCTAGTAGTCTTCTTCCCAACGCGCTGGTCGAGAGTGACGAACGGGAGGTGTTGGCCTTCCTTCCTCATTTGGTAGATGGGACCTTCCGAGCCGAGTAACATGCGGCGAAGGAAAGATCCTCCCCCTCCGGCGCTTGCACTTGACCTCCAAATTGTTGCCGAGCAGGTGTCTTCTGGCACAGTCGTTGGAAGGCTGACTGCTTATTTGTGGGCGCTGCTGCTCCATTGCAGCAGCAATTGATGATAGTCTTGGCACAATGATGCCCTGGAGAGGATATTTTATCGGTCGTAGTTGTTTTCCTCATTTTGTGCTTATGATTGATCACGTTACGCAAGTCGAGCGAGGGTTGTTCCATCTTTGCACCCTTTTTGTGGGCCCAGGTAGACCGAGCGCACGGGTATGTAGATTTTATGTTGGCTCCCGGATTCGACTTTCGTACAAGAACTTGCCACAGATCGTTGGCGGAAGACTTTTGAGACCGACCATTTCCATTTGACGCTGGGGGCTGGACGCATGGGGCAATCTTATATAATTTTCCATCAGGGGCCCGCATAATGATTAGCGGTGCTCTCTGACGGTCGGATGATTGGACAGTTGTCTGAGCTTGGCGAGCTCGCACTGTCCTGGACCTCTTTGACTTAGCGCCCGTGGGTGCATAGTATGCAGAGTCCAAGTTTGGGTTTTTGCCATTGTCATTGGGCCGCATAGAGTCTGGGCCGCATGAGATTCGATCAAAGACAAAAATTTTGCTGATGTCTGGGCCGCATGAGATTCGATCAAAGGAAAAAAATTTGCTGTTGTCTGGGCCGCATGGGGACGTATGTCTGCGCCTGTGAGCTGAGGCCGCATGAGGTTGTCTGCCAGTCTTATGCGGCATCTTCCTTGGCTGCATGGAACATGCTTTATCCCCAAAATGTCTTGTATCATAGTGTTTTCCTTTACCAGAGTCTGGACGCTGAGTAGTTTCCACGTCGGGTAGGGAGGCCGCATGGACGTGGACGTCTTGGGTGCGCCTGGCTGTCAGCAACATGGTGAGCGGTTGGAAGTGCCCCCTCCGCAGTTGGGGGAGGCACGACGGCCTTTGCTACCCATTGCCTGCAAGTCGCCTTGGGCTTGGCTAGCGTTGGGGAAGGACTGACACTTTTTTCTGACGGCATGTCCTCGAATGCTTGCTGGTCGAAGCGAACTACTAGCATCTTTTGCGTCGAGCTGAGCTTGGACGCATCGGATTGCGCCACTGATTTCTCAACAGAGGAGAAGGATGTCCCCAGCATAGTCGCCATCGTGTTTGCCATCAAATCAAAAGGATAACTAAAAGAACTTGATTTGATTAACAAACTAAGAAAAAGTACAGAGAAGTCCTAGAAGATAATCTAAGTACAATTTTATTTTCTGGGGATGACGATGGAGGGTTGGTAGTTTAGCAACTCTCTTTACTCCGTGGACGATCCGATGCGGAAGTACTTCTCTCTTGCTCGAGCGTAGGTTTGCTAATAGCCAGCCGTGTCCTTTGTTTGGGTGTGGCACCTTGCTATTTATAGCTGCCCTGTGGACGTGCTATGGATGACGCATATATTCATGCTTGGTGGACGCATAGGGCTACTTCAACAACATACGGTTGTAACTGTGGACGCATGTCACGGGGAGGCTACCACGTGAGTTCGGTTCAGATATGTTATTGATGAGATATCGGGGTTATTATCAACCAATTATGGGCGTGACTTGGTCAGTGGTACACGTAGTTAGCACAAACTGTGCAAAGATCTCTGCAGTTGTAACGGGAAGATCTTGTGACCTGGAGGCCGCATAACAACTAGGCCGCATAATGGTGAGGCCGCATGGATCTTGTAGCCGTATACGTGCTCTTGTTTGGGCCTTGGTCGAATAGACACTCTGGCCGCATGTTGGCGAGGCAGCATATATGCTCTCATCCGTCTTTGGTCTGATGGACACTTTGGCTTCATGAGGACGAGGACGAGAATTGTCACACCCCAGTCCCAAAATACATAGGACTAGGACACGTAAGCATGCCAGCCGCATGGATATGACAACTCCAATATATGGAAACCATAACCCATACGTACGCTGTAATATGAATATCAAATCCACAAGTGGTATAAAATGTATCACAAGTCACAGGGTACAATCTAAATCTCATCCACAAAAAATCAATATAAATAACCAACATCTATATAACTAGATCTCAATAAGAAGTATCTTAAGATGATAGTCGGATGGAAACAAATCCACTACCAACTCGAATATAAAAGCAACACAATATAGGTACAACACCAAATAAACACTAGGCCAGAAGAGTAAACCTCCTCAACGATCAGTAGCAAGTCCGGATCTGCGCTCCTGTGAATACTCGTGAACATCTACACCTGGAAAGGGACCAGGTCCTCAGAGGGACGTAACAAGATACATAGAAGCAAGCCAATTTGAATATAGTGAACATGCATAATGTTTGAAAATATATAAGTACGTTGTACAAGACAATCTATATGAATGCAAATGAGGACAACTTTTTGACGTATGGGCAAGGGTAGGCTACTCGATCTAAGCCTCATAACTCACACACCCGTCTAGAACATCATCAGCCGACATACCTCGGGGGTAGCGACCCTCGTGACTCCATCAATCGACATACCTCGGGGGTAGCGACCATCGGACACGACCACCATAGTGCGTGCTAGTTACTACGGTTTACCAGAGTGGTTAAAGCCCATACGCTTACTGATTGTCCTCTCATGATACTAAGTGTCATGTGTGTGTCAACATATCTAATATATAGTAATGACTGAAAGAAAACTACACATGCAATGAATAAACAGAAATGCAATAAATATAAAGAAATATACTAAGCATATAAAATACTGTAAGCAATTTGACAAGGTATCTTTCCTGATCTGAAAAAGAATGAAGTCCCAACTCAAGGCATCGTCCGATCTACCCGTCACATAAATTAAATAAGTTAGGTTACAAAAGTGGGTGAATAGGTTCCTCCATTTTAATCTATTTTAATTCTGAATAAAATAACATAAAATAGTATTTTAATCTTATTATAATCTAATTTTATTGTTAAGCCCTAATTTTGGTCAAAAGAAAGTCAACTTTAAGGATTTGTGATCCGTGGCACGTAAATCGAGACAATCCGTTGACCAAAAAGTCAACCGACTCAAATCCTGGAGTTGTGTATGGAATCCTATATATTTTAATGCTACATGAATACTGGAATAGACGGTTTCATAAAATCACAAGTCTGTAAAGAGTTATGGCCACAAGGGCGCACAGGTGACAGTTTTTTGTGGTTTCCTATTTACGTCTACGTTGCACAAATTTTACAGTAGAATAAATTTATATTTTAAATTCTGTAAAAAATAATTTTCTGGAAGTTCATCATGTCAGCTTTTCGAAACTTCAAACGGTTTCTAATTCCAAGTTCAGGATCTCCCGAAATCTCAAAAATACCAAAACGTGTCTGATTTCGGACAGCTGGCACTTTTAGAATTTTCTAGAAAAATAGGTTCTGAAATTATTAAAATAATTTATATATTCAGAAAACTAACCTTGATATGGTTCTAACAAAAAAAACTGGAGAGCGTTTAGAGTCCGGAGCTAGGAGATATCGTCTTTTTAAGTCGTCATAACATACTAGAAAATGAGGCTGAATTTATGACGAATTTTGACTCTTTTTGGACGAAAAAGAGGTGAATTTGGGGAAGAAAAATATGAAAGATGAGGTATTTATAATGGTGGAGACTACTTAATTGAATACGACTAGGATTGGCTAATTTGAATATGAATATGAATAGGATCAGTTTAAATAAGGATATGATATGCATGAAGTTACTTTCCTAGTAGGCTCAGGATTTGAATTAATTTAAAAATAGAGTTTAATTTTATCTCAATAATTTATGATCTTAAATAGAATTAAAGATAATACAAATAATTTATATATAGTCTTATTAATATCTATTAACACTAAATTAATATCTATCTAATATTAAGACTATATATTACCAAATAAATCTTAATTAATTTCAAAAATCTAAATAAATTTCTTAAAATTCTAAGTAAATTATAGAAAAATATATAATTAAATATTTTAACTTAAAATAAATATTTGGTGGGAATAACATGTAAGTATGGTCTCAAAGTAAATCATAGAAGTCTTAGAAATTTACGTTCCTTATGTTTTAATTACCTAAAAATTCTAGAAAAATCTTCAAAATCTAAAATAACCTAAAAATGATTCTAAATAAATATGTATATAAGTAAATATATTAATAAATTCATTTGCTAATTAACTAAGAGAATACTCTAAAGAAATTTAATATCTAAATATAATAATATAAAATATACACAAAATATCTATTTTGGGTGAGGGGGTTTACAATCTACCCAACTTACAAAAATTTCGTCCTCGAAATTAAAATAGGACATGGTTTCTCTCTATCTAATCTCACTTGATCACAATCTAAAAGAATTTACCTGAAGTTTAACAATGCAATTTCTACCCAACTTAGAATTTATCCACCTATCAAATAAGGCTATACTTTTAAGAAAACTATTTCTCAAATTATTTAATCATGTTATTCAATCCTCAGAAATTTTAACACCAAACATATCACCTATGGTATGACCTTAATCAATTATAAAAGAGAGTCACTAAGTCATGTGATTAGCCTTATGTGGTATATCTAGTACTATCAGTGTGTCAACTTATACCAAGCACGAGGTTTCGTCTTTCCGAAATAAGGGAAGACGGAGAGCAATAATAAAGAATTCAAGGTGAAGGTGATAGAATACAAGTACGAGGTTCAAATATATTAAGGAATTTGAAAAGAGAGTTGTCAGGGCAGTTGTGGATTAAAATCCTATTTTTGGTAATTTCCTATTTACATACTCGTATTAGTACAGTTACGTAACCGATATGATATGTCAGACATGTCTAGGGGCAAGTATATTCGTCTACTACCATATATCTTAATCCACGTAAAGTAGTCATGCGAAGAGCGAACCAAGCGCACTAAGGTTAGCTAGACCTTAATACACCGATTCTGATTAGACAATTGTATCATTGTGTGCACCCAATAATACATATGTCATGAGCAAGCTCGATGAAAGAATAAGCTTGCAAAAACTAGGCTATAATAGCAGCATAAGTCAAGGTAGTACAGAAAATATAAGTACGCTAGATTATGATGAGAGAAGTTACAAAATAATCCAAGTTCACAAAGAAGATAAGACTCTTACAATCTCTACAGTTGTCATACTAACTCCTTGTCTAAGTCGATAGTCGACCAAATAGGGGTATGGGCTTCTAGGTTCTACAGTCTGATTAAACACTGTCATCTTATGCTAGCATACATGTAATGTCATTCAGTTACACTTCAATAATAGGTCAAAAGACTATGTGATACTAGGTTGTGAGGCACACTACCCAACTTAAAACAATAAACTAATACTGTATTGTCTTAAGGATACCGTAGAAACTCCTATTAAGGTCTACGAGAAAGGGTCTTGGTACTTATTAGGGTATCCTCTTAGATTACATAGGTCATGGTCGTCTTAAGTCTTAGTCATAGCACTTATAGAGCAAGTGTCAATAGTAAGAATGGAAAGTTACTGGCCTTCAAGGAAAAAAGGGGATATAACTCGTATCGAGGTATGGTACAAGTTACGCAATTGAAACTAAGGGATAATCATCAGGTCACAATCTACTAGAATAACTTAAAACTATCAAGTTCTAATTACCAATCACATAATTCAAAAATTCAAGAGTAACAACCAAAATCCTAACTCGTATCGAGATCGCCTCCTCTTCGTGATCAAATTGGAGAGATCGTCGATGCACGTTCCACCAATCGTGCGCGTTGAGGCAGAACTGAAGTTGCGCACAGGCGACACGCTTCTCTTCGGGGACCGCTAGCAGAGCAAAGTGGTCTTCAAGTTCGGCCAGCCAATCTAGGGCCGCGATGGGTTCCTCAGTCCCGTTGAATGGGGTGTTGCAAACTTTCTTGAAGTGGCCAAAGTTGAAGGCAGTCACGTCCCTCGGCCTTGGAATTTGCGGCATCTCTACTTCAAGCATGGGCTGTTCCACCGGAGTCGCTGGCATTATCGCGAAATGGTTGGAAGCCAAAGTCTGAACGATCTGTTGCAGGGTATCTACCTGCTTCTGTTGAACTGAGAATCGGGCCTCTAGATTGCTTTCAAACTTGGCATGGCGAGCATCATCTCTTTGTCGTTGTGCTTTTAACATTTGCATCACCCGCTCTAGCGGGTCAACTTGAGATATGCCATGCTGGCTCTGAGAGCTTCCCGAAGTGCTCGAACTACTTTCTTGGCCTTACGTTTCGTCCGGTGCTTGCGCTGCAGATTGCGCTGGTGCCATTCCTTCAAAAGAAGGTAAATTATATTAGGATCATAATGTATTATGGACTTATTGCATGAACGTATCTCATTTTGGCCTAGCGAGTTCAAGAGTTCGCACAAGAATTTGATCGTTAAAGGAACTTTTCCAGTGCGAGAGTCTAAGGAACTTGAATCTGTGCTCTGATACCATTATGTCACGACCCGATTCCGTAGAATCGTTTGAGGCGTCCCCCGAATCGTGACCGCCGTGCGGGCCTAGGGTTGCGCCCGCACAAGGCTTTAATGATTTGCATAACAAGCACATATTCAGAGTACGCAGATAAATTGAAACACAGATTTATAACATTGAAAAGTTCTCTTTATTGATAATGAACATCTATTACAAACTCCTGAACGAGTCAGCTAATTTGCCGTACGGGCTTATAAAAGTGTTGACTCAAAATAAGATAGAAGTCCTGTACATTACATCCCTTTACTAAACTTCAAAATGTATAGACCTCCAGGCTAGAGGAAAGCTTTGCAACGGAGCTGCATTTGTGTATGAAGAGTTTCAAGCTCCTATCTTCAAAATGCTTCAAAGGGACGCGATGAAGATGCGCCAACAGCTGGACTGGATCGGGAAGACGACTTCGGCTCCTCGCTCGGTTCGCCTTGGTGCGGAGAACCTGTTTCAACGAGGGTCAGTATGTCGAAACATACTGGTGAAGGCGAGCTAACCGAACTATACCAATCAACATGTTGTTTATATGAAGCATGCATATTTGTGGGCTTTTATCTTGCCTTAGTTCATTTACAAGTAAGCAGCATATATAATTTACTGAAATAAACTTGTCACCGTTCGGTGACTTTTACCTGCCCGTCTGAACCACCTGCACAATACTTACCATACATTCCCTGCCACGAAGACACAAGTTAGTTTACAACAGGTTTAAATATACACGTTGGGATCACTGGCTGGAAGCCATTATGGACGAGTTATAGTCGTTAAACGAGGATGGTGTACAACGAAGCACGTGAGGCACTACACGCTATCCCGTTCGCACGTGAGACTATCGTGAAGTTCTGCCCAGACCGGATCGGTGCCAGTGCCCCAGCAACCGTCCGCAGGAACCCGTTGACCTTATGCACAAGTTGTCCATGATCAATCGTTCGTGATACGTTAACGTTGATGCAGTTGAGGCAATATGAACATGAGGCAAGCAACATTGCATGATTCGTTTTGCATAGTCTTCCTGACAGTTTATTTCATAACAAGTGTATTCCATACTTAGCACAATTTATGGAAGAAGATGCATTCTAGCAAAACTTGAAGCATGTATAGAACATTCCAAATGAACAAGCATACAATTGAGTAACCGTTTCACAGTTAAATGACAAGCAATACATTCCAAGTCTATTCTCTTTTTATCTTGGTATCTTTTATTATTACTTGGTATCGTCTGATCGGGGCAACAAAAATACAAGAGTTTTTGGTGTGAAGACTTGGAAGCAGGGCTAGCTAATCGGGATGGTAGCCACTCACTTAGATTGTTGGAAGGGAGAAGGAAAGAGGCGCTTCACGACTCCGCTCGCAAGCCGCCTACTGCTCGTTCACCTGCATTATGAACAGCTCGATCAATACCTCTTTCACTTTTCCAATCTAGGAATTGAAGTGCAGTTCAATGAACGAAAACAATGAAAACCATTGAAACCGTTCAAGGAAAACAAGCAAATCCCAAAACCAACTCAAAGCACGAAAGCAACAAGCGACATCGAAATCCGAGGCAATAAAAGATAGCAGCGGAGAGGTCCCTCCCGACTCTGCCACTAAGTCGTCCCGGGGGCACGGTCCACTGAATATGGAAATTGATTCCGAAGAAACAAATCTATAAGAAGGACGAGTTCTTGTTTCAATCTATCCCGATCGAACGATACCGTCTTGTATTTCTTTGCCGCGCTCCCCGCACTGGGGGAATGGGGCACTACATCCTACCCAACTAATTGGAAGTTTCATCCCGAAACTTAGGAATAGTGCTTACCGTTAGGGAACGTGATGTTGAGTAGAATATTTTGGACAGTCTCGAATCCTATGGTTTGAATCACCACAAATGAGATATTGCCCGAGTTTCTTGCGGCACTTATCGGCTGTGTGCCCGGGTTTCTTACAAAAATTACATAAAGGCCCTGGGTTTCCTCTCTGTGGACCGCCGTGGTTAGGGCGCTTTGCAGCGGTGTTTCCTCTATCGTTGCCTTGGCGTTTGTGATTGTAGGTATGCAAAGCGCCGGTAGAAACGTAAGGATACTGCGGTTCAAGAGATAGGGCATTATTCATGACTTCCTGTATTGTCCCGTACTGATGAACGATAACGTGTGCATGGATGGAAGGGCGCAAACCGCCTTCAAACCTTCTAGCTTGACTCGCTGCATCAGGTAAATAGGCCCTAACGAATTTGGAGAGTCGGTTGAATTCGGCGGAATACTGCTTAACTATCATGCTGCCTTGCCTCAGTTGTACGAACTCGTTTTCCATCTGACGTTGTACTGGAGGGGGTATAAACTCCTCTTCAAACGTGGCACGAAAAGTCGTCCACGAGATCGCCTCCTCTCCGTGATCAAATTGGAGAGATCGTCGATGCACGTTCCACCAATCGTGCGCGTTGAGGCGGAGCTAAAGTTGCGCACAGGCGACACGCTTCTCTTCGGGGATCGCTAGCAGAGCAAAGTGGTCTTCAAGTTCGGCCAGCCAATCTAGGGCTGCGATGGGTTCCTCAGTCCCGTTGAATGGGGTGTTGCAAACTTTCTTGAAGTGGCCAAAGTCGAAGGCAGTCACGTCCCTCTGCCTTGGAATTTGCGGCGTCTTTACTTCAAGCATGGGCTGTTCCACTGGAGTCGCTGGCATTGCCGCAGAATGGTTGGAAGCCAAAGTCTGAACGATCTCTTGCAGGGTATCTACCTGCTTCTTTTGAACTGAGAATCGGGCCTCTAGATTGCTTTCGAACTTGGCTTGGCGAGCATCATTTCTTTGTCGTTGTGCTTCTAACATTTGCATCACCCGCTCTAGCGGGTCGACTTGAGATATGCCACGCTGGCTCTAAAAGCTTCCCGAAATGCTCGAACTACTTTCTTGGCCTTACGTTTCGTCCGGTGCTTGCGCTGCAGATTGCGCTGGTGCCATTCCTTCAAAAGAAGGTAAATTATATTTGGATCATAATGTATTATGGACTTATTGCATGAACGTATCTCATTTTGGCCTAGCGAGTTCAAGAGTTCGCACAGGAATTTGATCGTTAAAGGAACTTTTCCAGTGCGAGAGTCTAAGGAACTTGAATTTGTGCTCTGATACCATTATGTCATGACCCGATTCCGTAGAATCGTTTGAGGCGTTCCCCGAATCGTGACCGCCGTGCGGGCCTAGGGTTGCGCCCGCACAAGGCTTTAATGATTTGCATAACAAGCACATATTCAGAGTACGCAGATAAATTGAAACACGGATTTGTAACATGGAAAAGTTCTCTTTATTGATAATGAACATCTATTACAAACTCCTAACGAGTCAGCTAATTTGCCGCACGGGCTTACAAAAGTGTTGACTCAAAATGAGATAGCAGTCCTGTACATTACATCCCTTTACTAAACTTCAAAATGTATAGACCTCCAGGCTGGAGGACAGCTTTGCCACGGAGCTGCATTTGTGTATGAAGAGTTCCAAACTCCTGTCTTCAAAATGCTTCAAAGGGACGCGATGAAGATGCGCCAACAGTTGGACTGGATCGGGAAGACGACTTCGACTCCTCGCTCGGTTCGCCTTGGTGCGGAGAACCTGTTTTAACGAGGGTCAGTATGTCGAAACATACTGGTGAAGGTGAGCTAACCGAACTATACCAATTAACACATTGTTTATATGAAGCATGCATATTTGTGGGCTTCTATCTTGCCTTAGTTCATTTACAAGTAAGCAGCATATAGAATTTACTGACATGAACTTGTCACCGTTCGGTGACTTTTACCTGCCCGTCTGAACCACCTGCACATTACTTACCATGCCTTCCCTGCCACGAAGACACAAGTTAGTTTACAACAGGTTTAAATATACACGTTGGGATCACTGGCTGGAAGCCATTATGGACGAGTTATAGTCGTTAAACGAGGATGGTGTGCAACGAAGCACGTGAGGAGCTACACGCCGTCCCGTTCGTACGTGAGACTATCGTGAAGTTCCGCCCGGACCGGATCTGTCACGCCCTAGTCCCAAAATGTCAGGAACTAGACCACTTGTCACTAGCCAGCTGACACGTCACTAAAGGCTTAATCCATTTTGAATGGACCCATAGGGACGTGCTACGCTGTCCTAAAATACTACAAGTATAACATAGGCAAATCTATCTCATCCACAAGAAATGTCAGAAAAGTAAGTGCTGAAATATATATATAACTGAGTCTGATACAGTACACAATTGGTGAGAATACAAGCCTACTACAAAAACTGATAATAGCGCAGAAAAATTAGATAGACTAAGCAGTGTCTATTTGATGAAAACATCTCCATCTCCAGGTGGCAGGCCTCTATGTCAAGCATACTCTGAGGGTGTCTCCTCGAGCTCCTCCTCGGTAGCACATCTAGCTTCCTGATCAGGGCCGTACACAGTCGGGTAGAAAGCCTCGTCTAGATCTGGCAGGGAACCAGGTCCTCAGTGGGACATAACAAGATACAGAAAATGACATACCAGGTATGTAAATACTGAATAAAGAAAATAATTACAGAGTGCTAACCATCTAAGTGAAATGCAAGTAAAGAACTTGTAGTACGCATGGGAATGTGTGGCTAGACATACGCTGACGTAATTCACCAATCGTGGTGACTGGCTAATATATGTGTCGTATGCCCCCGGACTCACGGATAGCTCTGCAATCGACCATCTCTGGTACGAAGGTATAAAACATTATTGGAGGGGGTGTCCCATACGTCTACTAGTTAACTTTTCCATCCCAATGAAACTAAATGTCAAGTTATACTTTTCCTGAGTTATTCAAATCCGTGATGCGGGTCACACGTACTGGTAGCTAATCAAATACGCAGCTTGTATCCCAATATGCATTGCAACCATGTTGCGTGTTTCCGTGATGGGGTCTAGGAGAATATTAAAATACTCTCACAGTTGTTGGTGAGTCTGTAATATTATGTTAAATGTCAACATATCAGCTGAATGTACCCAAGGCAGTCTCAGGTAATCATGGTATATGAAATTCAGAAACAAAACAGATAACAATAATTTGAAGTTAAGCAATAACTTGGCAAGGTATACTTGCCTACTCCCTGATAGTGTTGATAACCTGATCTTACAGTCAGGTTTGAGGTTGCTGGTGACAGGGGGTCACTGGCTGTGCTGAAGGTGGTTTCTGTTAAAACAGACAGGGTTCGTGAATATCATGGTTTGTAATATAAAGTATATATATATATATATATATATATATATATATATATATATATATATATATATATATATATATATATATATATATACTTATATACACATATATAGTATGTATATATATATAGATATATATATCATATATATAGCAGTATATATAGTATATAAAGAACAGAAAAATGCAGGTAAATAGTAGCAGGGTATATCCACTGCTATATATATAATAATATAATATAATATTATCAAGGTGTATCCTCTGATTTATAATAATATAATAATAAGGGTATATCCACTGATATATATAATATAATACTCAGGGTATTTCCACTTATATATATAATCATAAATAATATTCAGGGTATATCCACTGATGTATAATATAAGTAAATTGAGATGACAGTACAGAATTTAAATACATATATATCTAGGTACTATGTATAGTATATATAGATAATATATATAATAACATGAATTGACAGGGCAAGAATTGTAAATGTATATATATATGTAGGCTGTAATATCCAGCTCAGTAATATTTAATATTATGTAGTAAATTGAAATGACATTGCAAGAATTTTAAAATATATATAATAACATATAAGCTGTATTATCCAGCTGGATATTAATATATATATACATATAGATAATATATATATATATATATATATAGATATATATATATAATAGGTGCAGGAAATAAATTAAGTGCAGAAAATAAATAAACTAAAAATGCATAGTATTATATAATATATAACATGTTATATATAAATATACATCTTATATAAATATATAAATAAAACAGAATTAAATACCTATATACATATTAGTACATAATATATTATATAGTATAAATATACATATACATATACATATATACATATATAAATATATATGTATAGAATAATAGATATATATACATATAGATAATATATATATAATAATAGTATATATAGTGTAATATACTGTATAATAACAGTATATAATATATATATTATAATATAATATATATATAGATATACATATAAATACATATTTATATACATATATATATACATATATATACATATACATATACATATAGGATTATATAGATAAGTACATATACAATAGGTATTAGGAGTATACCTACTGACAGGTGGGCCCTAGGGGTCGTCGACGGCGGGAGGACGGCGGCGGAGCTGGCCGGAGGCGGCCGGAGGAGCGGAAACAGCAGCAGTAGCTGCTAGCAGCAGCAGCAGCAGCAGCTGAGTGCGGGGGCTGCCGACGGCGGAGGAGCGGCGGAGGTGACCGGGCAGGCGGCGGGTTCGACAGAGGGGAGAGTGGCGGTCAGTTTGGTGGTGGTGGCGGAGGTCTACGACGGCGGTGGTGGCGGCTAGGGGCGGCCGGAGTATAGAGGGTGGTTAGGGTTAGGGGTGGATGAGGGTTGCTGCGGGGGCTCTGGCCGGCGGAGGAAGGGTCGTGGGACGGTGAGGGGGTGGTCGTCGGAGAGAGGAGGTCGGGGCTGTTCGATTGGTGAGGGTGGTGGCGGTGCACGGTGGCGGAGGGAGGCGCAGGGGGTGGCTCGGGTGGTGGTGTCTGCTGTGGCAGTGAGGGAGTGGGGAGGTTGCGGGGGCTGTGGCCGGCGGAGCAGGGTGGTGCCGGCGGTGGGGCTTGGCCGGAGGGGAGAGGGGGTCAAGGCGGAGGGTTGGCCGGAGTTGGGTGGCCGGCGGTGGTCGAAGGGGAGAGTTGTGGAGTTTGAAAGGGAAGAGGGTAGGGGTTTATATAGGATTTGGGGTGGATGGCATTTCTGTAAATAAAATGAAGTTAGGGGTATTTTGGTAAATCTAATTTTTGGGATATTTCTCCGGGATTTTTCTGGGTGTTTTGGGTGGGTCCCACACACCTATGGTCTAGCCAATAGAATTATGCCACTTTGCGTGCAATTTTGCATAAAACCCCTAACTTTTTATAAATTGCATAAAAGCATAAAATTTGTATTTTGCGTAATTTCGTAATTTACCAAATTTCAATTACTGATTTTCCGAAATTCTGAATTGTACAGAAATGAGGGAAATAGCTGGGGAAAATGTTTTGGACAGTGTGGGGTGAGTCTGGGCAGAGGCAGGGTCTGATTTCTTAGGTGATACGGGTCACCGTATTTATTATTTAATAAATACTGCGCACGGTGTTCACTAATTATTTAGAGGCTATTAGGTTCATAATTTTTCTACGGTGTCAATACGATAATTGTAATACAATTATCGTAGAATATTATCGTATTTTTGGTTGGGCAAAACAGGTGCCTATTGGTCCTCAAATCCCTAGGGTACAGGGATGGGTAAAGAGCAGAATTTTTAAATAGGGAATAAATACGTACGTCTGTAACGATATTTGTGCGACTAAAACGAAGCACCAAACAAGATTTCTGGAAGTTGCACAAAATACAGAAAAAGTAGTCTAACAAGTCTAGAGCAGGAATGTAAAATTTGTTTAGGGTTTAACAGCTAGTGGGATGCCCTAATTAATTGTGTAATGAACAGGTGCACAATAAATAGAATATATAAAATAAATTTTTTAAAAAGTTGCAATAATTCTAATTAGTCAAAACTAATCCTAAATTACTGAAATCTGGTCGAGGGAGTTTACAGGATCGGTGCCAGTGCCCCAGCAACCGTCCGCAGGAACCCGTTGACCTTGTGTACAAGTTGTCCATGATCAATCGTTCGTGATACGTTAACGTTGATGCAGTTGAGGCAATATGAACACGAGGCAAGCAACATTGCATGATTCGTTTTGCATAGTCTTTCTGACAGTTTATTTCATAACAAGTGTATTCCATACTTAGCACAATTTATGGAAGAAGATGCATTTTAGCAAAACTTGAAGCATGTATAGAACATTCCAAATGAACAAGCATGCAATTGAGTAACCGTTTCACAGTTAAATGACAAGCAATACATTCCAAGTATATTCCCTTTTTATCTTGGTACCTTTAATTATTACTTGATATCGTCTGATCGGGGCAACAAGAATGCAAGAGTTTTTGGTGTGAAGACTTGGAAGCAGGGCTAGCTAATCGGGATGGTAGCCACTCACTTAGATTGTTGGAAGGGAGAAGGAAAGAGGCGATTCACGACTCCGCTCGCAAGCCGCCTACTGCTCGTTCACCTGCATTACGAACAACTCGATCAATACCTCTTCCACTTTTCCAATCTCGGAATTGAAGTGCAGTTCAATGAACGAAAACAATGAAAACCATCAAAACCGTTCAAGGAAAACAAGCAAATCCCAAAACCAACTCAAAGCACGAAAGCAACAAGCGACATCGAAATCCGAGGCAATAAAAGATAGCAGCGGAGAGGTCCCTCCTGACTCTGCCGCTAAGTCGATCCCGGGGGCACGGTCCACTGAATATGGGAATCGATTCCGAAGAAACAAAACCATAACAAGGACGAGTTCTTGTTTCAATCTATCACGATCGAACGATACCGTCTTGTATTTCTTAGCCGCGCTCTCCGCACCGGGGGAACGGGGCGCTACACCAACAGCGTGTGCAAACACATGAGACTGATAAATTTGACCCATGGACACCATTGCCAGGGGAGAGACCCGAGGATACAGTAGCAAGAAGAAATAGACTTGGTCTTAGGCTAAGGCCTCGTAGGTATTATGACAGGATGGCAAGAGACAGAGAATGAAAATCTTGTACTTCTAGGTTTTATTAGAAATTTATGTATTAGAAATAAAATTACATCAATAAACTTATAACTTTTCTAAGAAAATCTATGCCAATGCATTTATTCTCTTGGTTGGTTGGTACATCTTCTTCTATTGTGTCCTAAACCATTACAGTTGCTATATCGGAGATCTCTTGAAGATTTATCCTTCGTCATGATGCGGTTCTTCTTTGGTCTTTTCGTTTTCCGTCGTACATCTGGTACTCCAATGTCGCCTATAACCAATGTACTTTGAATGTTGTAAGGGACTGAAATTAGCTCCAGGTGCGGCTCATATACGCTTCTTAATGCTTCTTTGAAAAAAATACCTGGATAAACCGTTTTTTTTTTAAAATACCTGGATAACCAATGCACTTTGAATGATGCGGTTTTTCTTTACAATTTTCTAAAAAAATTAAACCGCTTTTTTTTATAAAATTTTTTTCTAAATTTTTCTTACAATTAATTTATTTAAATTTTATTTGTTAAAGTAAATTTTCTTAAACCAAAATCTAAAACTAAACTAAATAAAAAAAAACTAAATCAAAAAAATAAAAATAAAAAATAAAACTAAATAGAAAAAAAAACTAAATAAAAAAAACCAAAACATAATTAAATAAAAAAACTCATAAAACAAAACAAACCAAACCAAACCAAACCACCCTAACCAACCGTGGGCCCCACTGTCCAATTTTTGCCAACTAGGTTGGTGGCAAGCACAATTTCGGCCAATCCAGTTGGCAAAAATTGAGCAGTGGGGCCCACATTTGCCTTTTGCTGTACACGTGTTGGCTGGGTTCTGTTTTTCGTCAACTGAGTTGATGTACTGTGTTTTTATTTTAAATTTAGGTAAACTTGTTTCATTTGCATTAATTTAATATAAATTAATTTCGCTACAGTAAATTTTTTGTTAATTATATAGATGATAAATAATTATTTAAATAAATTATTTTGTTATCTGTAGATAATATAATTATAAATAATAATAATAAATTTTGATAATAAATAATTGTTTAAAATAGTTTGCAAACACGTGGCAGGCACGGGCCCACGCGTGTGAATTCTGCCAACATAGTTGGCAAA
Source organism: Iris macrosiphon (assembly GCA_036927795.1). Taxonomy (NCBI): domain Eukaryota; kingdom Viridiplantae; phylum Streptophyta; class Magnoliopsida; order Asparagales; family Iridaceae; genus Iris; species Iris macrosiphon. The sequence goes on from JAYESA010000015.1 coordinate 172,841,417, forward strand.
AATTTGGTAATTCCAAATTTTCGCCAACACAGTTGGCAGAAATGTGTGTACGGGCCGGTTCGGGGCTTTTGGTTGGATTTAGTTTGGTTTTTGGTTTGATTTAATTTTTTTTAGTTTTTCTTAATCTATTAGTTAATTTGTTATGATCTATTAATTTTTATCTATATTAATTTGTTATTATCTATACTAATATTTATTATCAATATTATATTTTTTGTTACTAAGGTATATTTTTTTAAAGTTGATACCATAACTATAACATACAATTGTGGTATAAAATATTTGTTAATTATGGTATAAAATATAATTAAAGGATCATTATTTAAAATAATTTAATTATTATTATTATTATTATGGATAGTAATATATTCAAATAATAATTATATTATTTTAAATAATTATTTTGTTATCTGTAGATAATATCTTGTAGTTAGTTTAAATATAATTTAAATTTTGAACATATTCCTATCCATAATAAATTTCAAATCTATCTTTAGAAATTTTTTTTAATGATAATAGATGTGGTATATAATATTTGAAAAATATTTTGGTTAATTTTAAATTTGTCTTTACAAAAACTATTAGTTAATTTTTTTTTTAAAAGTGATACTGTAATTATATTTTATACCATAATTAAGAAATATTTAATACCACAATTATATGTATGTATGTATGTATGTATGTATTATTATTATTATTATTATTATTATTATTATTTACAGATAATATAATTTAAATTTTGAATATATTACTATCCATAATATATTATATTAAATTGTGACATCCATAATTTAATTAGATAGTTTAAATATAATTTTAAATTGTGATATCTATTTTAATTATAATTTCTCATAAATATATTTTTTTAATTTTGAATAGGTGTTTAATTAGATAATATCTTGTAGTTATTATTATTATTATTATTATTATTATTATTTATTATTAAACGTAAAATATGTGTCAAATCTGCTAGAATAATACTCATATTTCATATACCAAGACACAAATGAAAACCAAACTATCCCCCGAACTAAAACCAAAATAAATAAATAAAAACTGAAAAATAAAAATTAAAAATTAAAACAAACCAAACCACAAATCTCCACCCAACCGAACCCTCCCAAAATGAATCCATGCAGGCCCACCATACCCACTTTCCGCCAACTAAGTTGGCGAAAATTGTCCAAGGACAATTTATACCAATATAGTTGGCGGAAAGTGGGTGTGGTGGGTCCACTGGGTTCCACGTGTTCGTCTGCGTATACCATCTTTTAGGTTCGTCTGTTTTTCGCCAACTCACTTGGCGGACTATATTTTTTTTTTTTAATTTTGTTAAATTTGTTTTGTTAGAACTAATTTAATATAAAATAATTTTGGTACATTAAATTCTTTGAATAATTTTTAAAATTTGTTTCTTTTCTTATAATGTTTTTACTTTTGTATAAAAATTTCTGACAGAGACTGATCTCCGTTGGTTTTACACACGTGGCCTTACATTTCAGTGTCTATGAATCAGGTATTTGTAAATCAAATCTTGACCCAGTACTTGGTCCTCCTCTATTACTATATAATTATATTTTAAATCAATCGATCATAATAGACATATTTAGGTATTTGTAAATCAAATGTTGACCCAGTATTTGGTCCTCCTCTATTACTATATAATTATATTTTAAATCAATCGATCGATCATAATAGATAGACTCTAGAGATAATGTACAGACAAATATATAAAATATTAGTAAATATATATAAATAAAAAATATAAGAGGCCTGGCGCAGGTGCATCCGATTCCAAACAGAGATAATGTTGTAGGACCAGAATAAAAAAAAGAAGTTTGTGGAGTGCGGAAAACAAGAAGTGTGTGAGCCTGCCAGTTTTCCTCTTCTTCACTTGATCACCTGCTAAGTAGCTGGAATAAAGTAGTACTGCCAAATTTTACTATTTCTATCTACTTTAGAAACTGACCGCTACTTTATTTGTTCTCTTCTGCTATGGTGATCATAAAAGTATCATTTTAGATTTAAAATGTAGTAACTTATTTTGTAGAATAGTAAGTCTCATTACTACTTTTAATTTTTAGATTTTGGATTTTATCTCATCCATGGAAGCTATAGGTTGGGCCTTACAATTTCTATATTCTAGATTGTATGAACCAATTTTGTAAAATAGTAAGTCTCAATTTGACCCAAAATTGTATTGGAGAGTCTCAACTACTAATGATGCTCTAATACGTATTATTTGTTGTCTTTAGAAAAATGATTTTATTCTTCATTTAGAATTTAATTATATTTCATACATCACCACAAGCATTTACATATATCTATCTCATATTTCGACTAATAATTAATTTTGCATATACATGGTATCAAATGACGAATATTTTTTCACACGTACATGATACATGATTATCATGATGCTCGATTAACAGTCAATTCTAAAAAATACTGTCATGTTCCGCTCCTAATATATGGTAAGTCGAGAACGTAATGAGCATTTCCAAGCTATGTGCTTTACGAATAAACCTATATTTGTAACCACTATTGTTGCATTTAAGTTATAGGATAAAGTATAAGGTAAAGCTAAACCATCAACAAGTAAGAACTAAGTATACTCACAATATCAAACTTTTACATTTACAACTCACAAGTCTGAATTCCATCTTCAAAAGAAAATATACAAGCTACTAACTAAAATATACAACCACATAACTATCTCCCATAAAGATTAATACACATATAATTATACAGGAACACAAAATAAAGTTGTTTTACACGCGACATACTTTACTCTTTAGACTCATCCACATTATACAAGAGAAGAATCTCGTCTTCGTCTCGGCCTTCATCTAGTGAACAAAAACTAGGTCATCAAAGACATGCAAGTCCTCGATTCAAGGAAGGTAAAATAAATTATAAATAATATGATACTGAAGATCAGTTGCAATAAAAATCTAACCAAATAAACTCTAAGTACAAGATATAATATTGTTTTGAAATAACTTCTAAAGTGGTCTTAATATAATACAATAATTGTATCCAAAATCGTTTCTTAAGTTCTTAAGTCACTAACATAGTCACAAGACAATTTCTTCTATATGATGATGCAAAGTTTAGAGAACATGTTTGGATCTCATAATCGCAGTGTCACGAGCACTATCTAGGCAATATATTCGTTATCAGGGATCAGGTGGTGGCAAGTAGGCACGATGCTTAGTAGTCCGGCCACTCCTCTTCGGAAGCAATAAATTATAACATCATTTAATACTAAATTTGACTTTTTATCGAATTAGGGTAAACATTTACAGATAACACGAGATACATGTAGGTAGGTTCACCCACTCTCAACGCAAGGCCTTATGAAGGAGCTACAGGTACTGATCAGTTTTGTTAATTATATTGCCGAGATTTCATACGATGTGATCCAAATTGTTCTCCCCCGCCCAATGATCTATTCTACAATCACAATCAATCATAAGTCTATTCTAATAGTTAAAACTTTGTTTCCTTGCTCAAGTATACGTCTTGATTTATATTTCTGGAATACATGTATCATTTGCAGGAATGCTTCCAACTATTGGAATAACACCAAATAAATTTTCTATACGTGTTAATCTCACATAATACGAGAATACAGTCAACATGATATTCCAGAACCAAGAAAACTATATTTGATAATCAGATTGCTTATACGGTTACAAGTTCATGTTCGTACGAGTCCCAACTTATACAGTTAACCTCTAGGTATTCTTAGAATTATCGTTAGTCTGTCTCCAGTCAATATACAATTATCTAGATTTAGTGTTTGGAATAATATCACGGCGTTTAAGCTTCGAAATTAGGCTATCTTCCGAAATTCTTAGAATTTCGGACAAAGTCTCCTTTGTATTTCGAGCTCCAAACACAGTAATATGTCCAACCTAGGACAACTCTCCATAGAATTGACATAGTCAAAGTCCCTTTAGTGGAATAACTCTACACCGGTCACACGCAGTTAGTAGGATAGACAGTAAATGCATAGAAGCACAAAATCAAACTGCAAAAAAATTTCAACATGTATATCATACTTTATGCAGAGCATAACTCCTATCATATAAATCCAAATACCATCAAATTATATACGGTTGAAATGATTATCGAAACCTCTTCGATTTCTGTTTAGACATAATCGAATTTTGACAACGTTTAATAGCTTAAATCTGGCTTACGAAAATAAGGTGTAAAATATCTCAGATTTTATTTTAAGAATTGTACGTCGATGGTGCACGGCCAATAACTCCTATTATATATACCCGAATTCTATTATATCATATATTGTTGGAAAGCTTATCGAATCATCTTCGATTTTTGTTAAGACATATCCTAGTTTTGAAGAAGTTTAATAGGTCAAATCTGGCCTACAAAAAAATGTGCATTGAGTTCAAGATTTCAATTTCAGGATTCTATACCTCTGTTGTACAACCCATAACTCCTATCATATAAATCCAAAAAACTGACTTGAAAAAATACTGCACCGTAGGAATAAATTCAGCATGTATGAACCTTGTTCTATCTCATGTCCAAGCCTCCTACGGGTGTGCCACCTTAACGAAAAACTTTTAGAATCATGTTCTAAACTACATATTTTAATCTCTGAATTTATCTAGAATAAACACTTTACTTGAATTAATAGAATAACCAAGAACAATATGAAAAAAATACATAAAAATGAGATTTGTGTAGAGAAAAGAAGGAGTTGCCTTGATTCTATAGAGTTCAAAAATTATGTAGGATGGAGAGATGATTTGGAAGGAGGTAGGCGATGGTATATGGTAAAAAGTTAGAAGCTAAGAAGTAAAAGGGGTTATGTAAAGAAGAAAGCTTATATGGATATGAGCCATAGTGCTAATTTTTCTACATGAGTCATGCACATGTGGACCATTAGGAATAGACTTCCACATCCCATGTGCATCCATGTGCACTAATACACTCTATTCCTATTGGTTCACATGTGCATGGCTCATGTAGAAAAATGAGCACTAGAACTCATATTCCGTTTATCCTTCTTATATATATATAACAATCAACCTCCTTATCTTTTACAAGATATTTTAGGTTGTAAAGAGTGAAACAAAGGGTATTGGAACTCCCCCCTCCCCTCTTGGCTTCTTAAAAAAAGGCTAAGTGTTAAGTAAAAAGGGTATTTTGATCTTTTCTAAGTAAAGTTAAAATATATTTTAATTAAACATTTGCATACCCTAATCAAACATAATCTCTTGCACTAATTAAACCCTAATTTACACATGACAACAAGCCACAACACAAATACTTCAATAAAATATTAAAATCTATATAAAAATAAAAATAATATTATATTGAAAATTTTGGGAACCCGAAAAATTATAATATTGAAATAATGCATTTTTTTCTCGAAAAATTATTTTTTCGTAAAACTTGTATTTTCAAATAAATAATAATAATAAAAAATAAATTTTGAAAGCAACTAATACAAATACCAAACCATAAACACGTATCGGCCACCACAATCGCAAGATAGATATATATAATAATATTAGTTTATGTATTGATTGATTGAATATCGGTAACTAATTAAGTTTATAAATTTCTTGCCACTTGAGAGAATTTGGAAATTAAGAACTTATTTAAAACTAGATTGGTTCATATGGAACAATATTTGTGGTATTAATTTGAGGTTATCGATCGATCTTTACCGATCGAAACAACAAATGGGATACATGAGTATATGCACTTTTGCTAATGGTGATAGCTCGATGCAATAAAATTGAAGAGAAGACAAAAGAAAGATAATTAGTTACACCAAAGGAACTATATATATAATTCATAATGAACCCACCAGGTGGGAGACTACGTAGTGTATATTGCAAATACTTGTTAGTTGCTCATATCTTTCAATTTTCAACTAATTTTGATTAAAATATTTTCGTATTATTTTAGTACGATAGGATCGCTGAAGAACTTACATGTTCTAGTAGGCAATTCTGTAAACAAAATCGTATATGACAATATTTGGTTACTTAGTAAATGAAGTCCTTTGCATATATCCAAACCAATGAAAAGTGTTGCCATGTATTTGTCAGTCTTTGAAGGTGCAATAAGGATTTGTCTGATTTTCTGTATCTAAGAGAATTCCTGAAATTGAACCAATTAAGAAATTCAGTGACATTAGAAAGTGATTATAGGAAAAGACCAACAAAAAAGAAGAAGAAGAAGAAGAAGAACATCCCAGTACCACAGCCAGCCACCACTAATGTAGGCTTTGGCTTTAAGGATGGCAAATAAAAGTTTTAACAAAGATTTTGATAATGTAAGCAGGGGTTTTTGTTGGCTTCTGAATATTTTGTTGTTATTGTTGAGATGTCCTGCGATACGCACCGGACTTTACGTATGCTGTGTTGTATGCTATTTGGACCCACTGTTTTCATATCTCTTCTGTGGTTTGATTCCGAAATCTTCGTCCAGCCAGGAAGGTTATATCTCTTCTCACTGACCACAACAACCAGTTGAGTTCGGTTTTACTTCTGAATGTAAATGTCCATTTTCAACGTGGCTTAATTTGATGTTTTCCTTTAGAGGAAAAGACAAAGGAAAAGTCAATCTTGTATTTGGTTCTTTATTTCCACTTGGTTTAATATAATTCCCTCTTTTTTAGTCCAGAAAACTTTATAGATAAGAAGTTTAAACAAAATTAGTTGAAAAGAAAAAAATTTGAAATATTTTTCATGGGAGAAATATTTCACCAATGACACGGCGACACTGGCAGAAATCAAGCATAGTGATTTATTTTGGTTTGTTTGGTTGGTTCGATTTATGTGTTTGATGTTTTGGTTGGTTGGTTATCAACCATTTAGTTATTTTGTTGTCATCAAAATTATCTAGATAATTTTGTATCAATATCTTAAATATTCAAAATTTCCTATCTCATCACAAATAAAAGTATCTCATCATAGTCCCTATGATCTCCTTAAAAAAAATCTATTCCATTCTTAAATCATAATTTTGTGTAGATAATTATGTACCAAAATTTTGTATAGATAATTTTTTTTATCAAAAAATTATATATTAAACCATATAACAAATGAAATAGACAACAATATAAACTAGAATAAAAAAGAAAGTAAATTTAGAGCCCAATAGACAAAAAAAAATTAGTGACCTTGAAAAACTTATCTATTAAGAGTTAACATGGGCCGCTTTTTATGAGAACTCATGTTGTTCTCTAGAGCTCTCAAGTTAGTGTATGTGTGTGTTAAGTTTGTATAATAAAGGCCCAGAGTTCAAGACGTACGTCACTCTGGATTTGTTTAGAGGAAGTATATAACAAACACTAAGAGAAAATTCAAGTGTGGAAGGCACCTTTTGGAGGAAAAGACAAAAGGAAAAACATACTCGTCTTTGGTTTTTTATTCCAACTTGTCTGCTGCCCTCCACATGGAATGGGCCGAGCCAAGGCACTTAATAATAGTTTCTTGTTTTGGTTGTTTGATAACTTGTGGTACACACACGCACGAACGAACCAGAGTGTTACCTAACGAGTTTCCGTTCTGGAAACTGATGGGTCCTCTTCCCAGCAAGGAAGCTCGACAATGGTGAAGAGAAATTTGAATTGGCCATGTAATTTGGCAAATGAAGCAAGCAGTAGCAAGAATTGGGGGGAAAAGATTAGGGCTTGTTGAAGTAGAGAGAATAATGGGAGGGAGGGAGGAAGGAGAAAGGTCTACCTACGATTGCTAAGAAAACAAACTGGAATTACACATACATACGCTGGCTGTTGATTCTCTATTCTTCTCCCCTATTTATAGATTTACAGTTACTCTAACCGCCTATTGCTGAGCTGGACTAAGTGACTTGGCACCAAGTTACAGCCCAGTTGCTGGGTACTGGTGTGTTTTTGAGGATTGAGAATAAGATAGATGCCTGCAATAATGCCAATAATGTATGTATGTTGTACTGGTTGCTTGCTTGCTTGCTTGCTTGCTTGTGTGCACTGATACATCAATGCACTGATACTGATCTACTACAATGATACTCCACCACTGCATATACTGCCTGCATACACCATATCACTGCACTTGCGCATCTGCACTACACTGTAGTACTGCTTGCATACACCATGTCACTGAACATCTGCACTACCTAGACACGACACGACACGACACAATACTGCTCACTCCTAGGCCAAGTTGGTATGCATAAACATTGCTCTTAAGCCTGTAGCATCTGTCACCCATTGTTATTGTGGTCAGTAAGAGAGGCAATTTTGCTTGCTCTTATTCTATTAGAGTTCCTAAAAAATACTCTTCATCTTTTAAATTAGTTTTCAACACACAAAAGCTCATTCTCACAAGATTATTCTTGATTATTATGAATAACAAATGGAGGATTTTCTTCTAAAGAACACTGCTCCCGACCTCCATGGTAGGCGGTCCAATACCCAGAAATATCATTCATTCTTTACAGATTTTTCGGATTAGGGGCAGAGCCAGCTATGGATTGAGGTGGGCTCCAGCCCAACCCAAAATTTTTTTTTTTTCCATATATTTTCTAATTTTTGATTTTTTATTCATCCAATTAGTCCACATCTAGCCCACCCTACCCTACTCCAGCTCACTCTAGTTTAAATTTCTGGTTATGCCCGTGGTTCGGATCTATATGTAACACGTAGGGGTGAGCATTATTCGGTTTTGGACCTAAAATCGAACCGAATAATATATTCGATTCAGTTTTAAAAAAAAAAAAAATCGGTTCAACTTCGGTTTTAAAATACTAAAATGTTTTATTCGGTTTTGATTTGAATTTCGGTTTCGATCCAAAATCGAAATGTATATTTTGAAAACAACAATTTTATGTATATATTTTGAAGCTTAACTTTGGTGACAACTTTAAAATACAACAAATATATGTATAAAATTATAACTTTTAATATAATTTAACCACGATTCTAATACTTGATCCATTAAACAATTACAATATTCCAACCGAACAAACTGAATAGATTATTTGGTTCTATTTGGACTAATTTTGGTTTTAAAATTTAAAATTTTGACTATTTCGATTCGATTAAAACCACCCCGAATAGCCACCCCTAATAACTCGTGGTCCTCCATGGACGTTTACCTAGTCAAATCATTGAAATGCTTCATTTTTAACTCGATGCAACCAAACCAAACCAAACCAAATCAAACCAAACGAACAATTCATAATGGGGGGATCAAACTTTATTAAAAGTAAGACGATCGAGTGTCGGTCGAGGATTAGATATATAGATCCCTTCCCTTACTTACCTTACTTTGTTGGGTTGGGTGACATATATAGTTGTTTGAAAAATAGTGAGGGAGGACATTGTTAGAAAAAATAATTCTGTATTAGAAACTGATAATAGAAAGTAAATAATGTAAACAAATAATCTGACCGATATCGAGACTTGAACTTGGTTCAATATCCTTAAGACAATATTCGTCCCGCACAAATGCTTACGGTCTAATGGTGTTAGTCTTCCAGCATACAACGGTACTTCTCCTTCGGTAGCAGCACTTCACATCGCAGGAACTGACGAAGCAATGTAGGTAGTCTCTCTCTCTCTCTCTCTCTCTCTCTCTTGAATGTAGGAATGTGTGAATGAATGACCCAAACACTACCATGACCCTCCTTATATAAATGATAAAGAGACACAAAGAGTGGATAGACACAATATTTTGAAGGGACACACCTATTCCAATAGACACAAGTGATGAAAATTGGAAACAACTTTTCCAATAACACAACCATTAAAAATATTCATTCAAATATTTTCAACAATCCCCACATGAATGAATATTTGATTATGCATAATGCAAACAAATACAGACTCAATGCAGACACTGTGCAGACAAAGAGAGAGAGAGAGAAAGATCATTTGAAAAGTTATTTTATTAGGATATGTAGATTTTGGCCTTGAACCTTCCCTTGTTAATATTTATCGAGTTTACTAGCCATTCAGTGAACATGATGTCTTGAACTATTCAACTATTGTTGTAAACTTTAATCAATAAATATCACACAACTCCTTTTCGACCAAAATTACGTCTATTTATTTTTTTATTTAGGCCATAAACATTGTAGAAGCATGAAAAATTTAGATCCATCAACTCAACAAACATGCGCCCCAAAGTCGACTCAAAATAAATTAGACCGCAGGATGACCATGTGGCCAAGAAAAAACAGCATCCATGCGCCCTAAAATTTGGCCGCATAGATGCCTGATACCAAGATTATGTCTGACACAGAATCCTGACAATTTTTTTTTTGAACGCCTCGAAAGATGTGAGCACACTAAGCGACAAGAAACTCTCGTCAGACTAATAATGACTTTTGACAAGCGTGCAATGCCACGTGTACGAGGCCTCAGGCTTTCCAGACTCCATGCGCTCCATGCGACTCTAGCCTAATGCGTCCCATCCTGTATGTGCTCCATGCGACTCTGGCCTTATGCGTTTCAGACTTCATACATTTCATGCGTCTCTGGCCCCATGCGTTCCAGTCTCCACGCGTTCCATGCGTCTCATGCCCCATGCATTCCAAACTCCACGAGTTCCATGCATCTCTGGCCCCATGCGTTCCAGAATCCATGCGTTCCATGTGTCTCTGGCTCCATGCGTTCCAAACTCCACGCTTCCCATGTGTCTTTGGCCCCAACCGTTCCAGACGCCATGCGTCCCAGACTCCATACGTCTAACGTGGCAAGGTTCCCTGAGACAAAATCTTTCTGTTGCGATTCTCTTCAACTAAATGCGGGCCACATGTCAAGCTGACCAAGTCATGCAAACAGAAGACGAGAACTGCCAGGATCTCCAGCAATAACAAATTCCAACAAAACGTCCACGTGGCAGCTTTTCCTGGACTCAACCCATACTATGTGCCTACAGTTGCAACTGTATTCTGTTGAAGGAGCCCCCTGCGGCCACCAAACAGAAGCACATGCGACACTTATAGCCCATCAACATGATGGTTATAAATAGATGCAACTTGGACGTCCCAAAGGCTGGCATTTTTCTGCTTCATAGAGACCATACTCCTCTAAGCGAGCTACGTACATGCACACAAGATCAGGAGAGAGAAGAGAGAAGAGAACATCATGTATTTACTCGTCGGACCGTCAACAGAGTAAAATAATCGCTACAGTACTCGATCCCTATCGTCATATTACCCAGATAAAAAATATTGTACTTAGATTTTCTGTCTATGATTTCTTAGTGCTCTTTTTGTTTGTTATAAACAAAGGTTTCCCAAACCTACTATAATGGCGAACAATATGGCAACTTTGCTAGGGAGTTCCTTCTCCTCTGATGAGAAGGTCGTGACGCAGTCCGACGCGTCAAAGCTGGGTTCGACCCAGAGGATACTGGTTATACGCTTCGACCAGCAAGCCTTTAAGGAAATTCTCTCTGAGGGCGGCGTTTCTCCAAGGCTGGCAAATCCTAAGAAGACCGGCAGGACATAGGTTACAAAGGCCGATGTGCCTCACTCAACTACGGAGCACGCGTGTAAACCCCCTAACCCAAATCTAGGATTATAATTTATTTAGGGTTATTTTGAATTAGTTAATAGAGTTATAATTTGCCTCATTTAATTTAATTCACTTGGTATACCGTGTTGTTGCTTCGATATTTAGAGCGTTACTCTAGCTTTGCCTTCAAACAAATTTTATACCCTTGACCTAGACGTGCCAGTGATGTTATTGCTTTTGTTCCTCTTCTTCTCGAGCTCCCCCTCCAGGTCGAGCACCCCTCCCAGTCGAGCACCACCCCAGACCGAGCATCTCCCCTCCCATCTCCTTGTGTGTTAGGTAGTGTGTTCACCCTTCATTCTCACCTCCTTCTTTTGCATGAACACCATTATCTTCTTCCTCTTGCTTCTCTTTATACATATTGCAAGCTTTTCATCTTGTGTGATAGTCCCTATCTTGGATGATTGATGAATAACTATTTGTGCATCAATGAATATTGGTACACAAGCTCTTTTATTCAACCTTTTCACTTGGCATGATTCCAACCTAATTTAACTTTTGTTTAGACACTAAATAACTCCACTTTTAGATTAATTTCAGAATATTAATTAAGTTAGAATACTGTTTAGTGTTGATTAAATGCATGGCTTGAGGTTGTACTTGTTAACCTACTAATTGTGGTTGTTACCTAGGGTTGCACTAGTAGAGATTTATGCGTGTATAGATATGTAGAAGAGGTTATTACCATGATGAGAAATAAAATCTTGTTTTTATATATAGTTAATGCATATATATAATGAGAGATTACAATGCCACCATGCTAATGTGCTATTCTAGAATATATGAGCAATTGAGATATTGATTTGTGCAAGTGTATGAGAATTATGTGATGATTATATTTTAGAGGATGTGATGATATTTTTTTATATATAAAGTTGACACCTTAACCTAATAGTTAGAACACATGATTAGTGTTACATGACATTTGGAGTTATAAACACTTGCTAGTAGTTAGATAGCAACTATGACTTGTCATGCACAAATGTCACGCACCAGTCCCAAAATATCGAGGGACTAGACACGTGGCAATGGCCAGCAGCACACACTGATGGACAAACCCAATTTAATGGATCCATCGGGGCGTACTTAAGCTGTAAAACAATAATCAGGGTCTACTAATCTCATCCACAGAAATGAATATATCAATATCAACAAAAGAAATATAAACATCAACATCAAGTCACAAGTAATTAAATCGGGGAACAACCCGATAATCAAGTCTGAAACAATTATTCATTTAAACAAGAATGTAAAGAATATCACAGACTGAGTATGGAAGAAACATATACTCAGAAAAATCTATGACAATCAACTAGTCCTCAGTTCCTGGTTCTGCTCCACTGTATGCACCTGCTCCTGCTTCTGCTCCTGCTAATGCTCCTTGTAAACCCGCTGATTTTTTTCAAGAAATTTTAATTTGGATTTTTCAAAATTTTCTAGAATTTTTCTGGAATTTTTATTAATTAAAACTAAGGTATTTTGAATTTAAATGATTTTTAATTAATATTAAATAAATTAAAATATTATGAAAATAATATTTTCTGGTGTAAAATGGAAAACTAGACATAGGATAATTTTTCGAGAATTTATTGGACCCCGGAAGTATTTTTAAAGCCCTAAAAACTATTTTATAATTAAACCGAAATGAACCCTAATTAAACCGGGTTTATTTTAAATAAACCAAACCGAACCAAACAGTTGAACCAAACCCAACCCAAACTCAGCCTGCGGGTCGGATCCGGGTCAAACCCGTGACCCGAAACCCGCTAGACCCGACCCGCCTTCATTTATTGGATCGGGCCGGATCCGCCTGACCCGACCCGACCCGTCACCGCCCGTTAACCCGAAACCCTTTCTCTCCTTCCCCCGACCGTTTCAGCACCCGCCGCCGCCTCCGGCCGTTACGCCGCCGGCCGTCCCTCCCTTTTCCTCTCCCGCACCCTCCGCCGCTCCGTCTCCTCTCCCCGCAACCGGCCGCCCCTCCAGCTTTCCTTCCCCGCCTATAAAGCCCTAGCTCCGCCTCTCCTCAGAACCCTCCGCCTCCGTCTCCTCGAGCCCCGGCCGCCCTGAACCTTCCCGAGCCCTCGCCGACCTCCGCCTAGCCAAGCCACCCGCTGCTCGGCCCTCCGCCTCCCGCAGAACCCGCAGCCGAGCCTCCCCTCCTCCTCCAGGATCTCCTCCCCCGACCAGAACTTCATCTCCCACCGTCTCCCCGAGCCGAGCGCCGCCCGCCTCGCCGCCAGCCTCCAGTGAGCCGCAGCCACCCTGAGCCCCATCTCCTCCTTCCTCGACAACCCTCCAGCAGCCCCTCGGTAACCTGCAGCCGGCCGCCCACAGCCGCCTCTTTCCCCGCAGCAGCTCCGACCAGAGCCGCCCCCGGCCAGCAGCGCCTCAACCGGCCGCCCAGCCCAGCAACCCTCCGGCGAGCCCAGCCGACTCCGGCAAAGCCCCTGAACCGAAACCCTAGGTCGGACACAACCCCGGACACAGACACTGTGTCGATTCGACACGAGGATACGAAGAATTCTCGGTTTTTCGGAGCCCTGTTCAGGTACCCATTTCTCTCTCCTCGCTGCCCCGTTTTCTGTTTCGTCTGTTGCAACACGAACCCTGCGTGACCCTCTCGATGCCCGTGCAACCCGCTCGGTGCGTCGCGTCCTGTGGCGATCGCGAACCGTGATCCAAAAACAGGAAAACGAACGCCATGTTTCACCCCGGAACTGAGTACGCCCCGCCAAATGGGACGACTTGATCGCGTGCGGTCTTCACCGATACGTGTGCGTCGTTGATACGGACGTGCGGGATTTTACAGAAGTTGATTCGGATGTGCGTGCACACCGGAATCAATGAGTATCCGTCGACAACGTCCCGTATCCGTCCGTTCTGGATCTCGCTGTAACTTAGTGTACACACGTCGGATCAAAATAAAACTTACGCCATCGGACTCGTAGCAATACGCTGGTCCTGTGACCCAAGTTTGGTTCGATTCTGGGAACGTTGACAAAATCGTGTATCGTGGGCCCCATAGGCTCCACTTGACGGGCGATTTTGTGATCGGCTCATCGGAATCCAATTCTGGAAGTTCTGTTGGGTTCGTATCATCGTTCCTGATTTGTTAACACTAAGTTTATCAGATTTAGAGACCTTTGGTTCTGACACATTTTTCGGTGCAAAGCGGCCCACATGTGGACCCCGCCTTGACCTGAAAATATCATTTTTGCCCCTGTGTCCAAATTGGACTCAAGGACAGGTGTTTCTAGCTAATTGATATTTTCTGGATCTGATGGTGATGTCTATTTCAGCAACCGGAGAACTGCTTGCAAATCCAGCTGCTGCCAGAGCTACAATTGGAGCTGGAAACCCAGGCAAGTATACCTTGCCAAAATTTACAGTTCTTGTTATTATTCCTTTGACTATATTTATATTATTGTGCATGCTTAACCTAGGACCGTGTGACTTACTTAGCGTCCGATTATTAGTCGGGTGTCAACACTGTACGCAGAGTTGGGTAACGTCACCTAGAGATGGACATTCGTGACCCTTTACATTCTCGTACTTGCCATATCAAGTACGTTATAACCCAGGACACCTGACATGAATCATGAGACAGAATCTTCCTGAAATATTCAAGGTGATTCTGTATAGGATACAGGTTTATGACATATACATTTTTACATGCTTAGAATTTATACAGACTTATTGCATTAGTTTGATCTTGCGTAACATGTACATGGTGAACTGTGACGTGAGATTTCATTGGGTGGGAAGAGTATTACCATATCAAGGATGATTATATTATAATTATTGTCATCTGGAGGTGTCTTAGTCTCTGATACAGAGCTTTGGCGCAAGTTCTGGCCCTTCGAGAAAATACTGCTATGGGTTTCACCGACACTGATCCTGTAATGGTCTCAGCCGAGTATGACTAAAACTCTCACTTGCATATCACTTAGCTGGTTTATTTATTTACCCTATTGTTTTCTTTATTTCTACACTGCATTTATTTTGGCTTGTATTATCTGTACCTTGCTATGTCCCCTGAGGACCTGGATCTGGATTATGTTCCCAGGATTAGCAGACGAGATCTACCCTGAGGTGTACGGAACAAGAGCACTTCTCGGAACAGTACCAGACCCTGAGGACGAGGTGATCGCTGATGACTTTTCCTGAACATCTGCTTCTCTATGCTCAGTTTTTATGGCAAATAAACTCTTTTGAATTCTTGTTTAAATGAACATTTGTAACAGACTTAATATCGGGTTGTTCCTCGATTTTATTTACATGTGACTGGATGTTGTTTAATACTTTTTGTTGATATTTCTGTGTTTATTCTGTGGATGAGATTAGTAAACCCTGATCATTGTAATACAGCTTAAGTATGCCCCGATGGATCCATTAAATTGGGTTTGTCCATCGGTGCGTGCTGCTGGCCATTGCCACGTGGCTAGTCCCTTGATATTTTGGGACTGGGGTGTCACGCCCCGATCTCCCGCAGGCAATCGGCCGTTCCCGCTAGGCGGGAATCACCCTCGCCAGCGCTCCCGCGGAACGATCGCTTGACCCATCCGGGCGTGATGCCGTACGAGCGTGAATCGCGCCCGTGCAAGGCCGTGATTCATTGGCTGGCGGTAAGAGTTCTAAGCCACAGAGTCGTACAGATTGTCCGAGTGCAGCGGAGTCATGAACGCATAGGCGATCGGTAGAAGGTTCACTCAGTCGACAAATATAGCGGAAGCATTGAAACACAACTTGAAGTAAGCAAGCTCTTTATTGATATAAACAAGTGTTACAGGCGGCGTATAGCCGAGATTACAAGTCGCTCAAGCCTCTCTCTCTGAAACAGTAAAAGCGTGCCAAGTGGCTACAACTGTGGAATGATTGTACAGGCGATGTTTAGGTGAGTTCGGGCTATGTTCACAACATTATGTCTTGTATATGTGCTTCAGTCCCGGACGCACCGTTGCTTCGGAGTGATGTCCACGCCTTAGCACGCACGTTGGAGGCGTCCGCACCGAACGAGGTTCTCCCGCACCCTACATACAAACTGGTGGATTATCAGTACATTGAATGCACTGGTGGGGAAGCTATCGCCCGCTCGACAAATCCAAACACGTAATACAGGTTTTGTGCACAACTATTAAGTTGTCTTTCTAGTTGCCTTAGGATCAGTTCGTGCAAATATTGAATAGCCTAACGTGTCGGGCAGTGCGCCGTGCAACATGAGAGGAAATACGGCGAGACTTACCAACTTACCATCTCCTTCCCTGTCCAAGGCAAACATTGAGGCAAATATGTTAATTCATGCACGGGCAAGCATAAACATTCAGGAGCATAGCATATGCATACACGAGGGTCATTTTAACATGATCGTTCAGGTGTTCAGTTGTTCTTGATGCGATGCAGTAACTCGCACGCGGATAGCCGCTAAGCGAGGATAACTTATCTATATGAACAGGAGTCGCTGGCATAGCCATAAAGGACAATAGTCACTGGCGGTAATGGTATGCAGCAAAAGTACAAGGGGCGCTACATGCCATCCCGTCCAGCACAATGGACTATACAATACGGTTCAGTCACTGGAGATAATGGTATGCAGCGAAAGAACAAGGAGCGCTGCATGCCATCTCGTCCAGCACAATGAACTTTACAATACATGAGTTCTATCCGGATCGGATCGGTCCCAGTGCCCCGGTGACCGTCCGTGGAACTATACCTCGTTTCCGAGTTGTCTGCGACATGCAATTATTGGGTCATTCCAATTATCACGAGATACACGAGAACAAGAGTGCACTAGAACAAGAGAACACGAGTGCACACAAGAACACGAGTACAAGAGATACTTGAATCATGATTCTGTACAGTGAATAACTTGCTTTGATGCATTCCCCTGGTTCGGGGCTGCCAGGTGACCTACCGGTCCAGGATACTTGCAGGGTCAATCATGCACGGAACGACTACTTAGTAGTCTCCCAGAGTTGGATGAAAACAAGGCAACATTCAAGCAGACAAGCATGCGTTTCTAAGGAACATAAGCAGGCACGTTGCTCGGACCCAAAGGTAAGCCGAGAGTTGAAACCGTTAAGGGACTTAGCATGCGAGGGTCTGAACATATATAAGCAGTATTTTATTTTCCATGTTCTAGCAAGCAATACAAGTTGGGATTATTCCCTTAACTAGGTGCGTTGGATTTATTAGCAAGCAGGGGGTGAATCACCTAGCGACTAGCATAAATATTCCAAATTTTATGTGTGCTGGTTAAGCAAAGACAAGTTCACCGTAACCACCCACCTTAGCGATGATTCGCCTCGGTAGAGCGATACGTCAAGCGAGTCTCTGAAAGTCCAAGCCGGATTCCTGTAGGGACAAGTCTGGATATCTTTTGCTTCTCCTTTGAGGCAAAGCGGGTCGGGACAGCTGCACTATTGCCGTTTGAAACGGCAGTCCGCTTGAGCGGAATGGGGTGTTACATGGGGCGTGACACTCCTGTCCTGTATACCTCGGGATAGATCTCGTCTGCAAATCCTGGGGACATAATCCGGATCCAGGTCCTCAGGGGACATAGCAAGGTACAATATAACTCAAGCCAAAATAAATGCAGTGCAGAAATAAATAAAACAATATGGTAAGCTATATAACCATCTATGTGAAATGCAAGATGAGAGCATCACTAAAACTCAGGATGAGACCACTACAAGCTCTGTGTCGGGGAGCCGGTAGCAGTGATATCACTAGTAGAGTGCCTAGCTCTAATGTAGAGTCTAAGGCCTCACAATAATATCTCTCTAGTAGAGTGCCTAGATCTGATATAGAGTCTAAGGCCTCACCATAATAAATATATATAAATCAGCCTGTAGCCTGTGTGTCTCTCCCCACCCAATGTAATCACACGTCTCATGTCCATGACACGAAAGATCAAAACTAATGCAGCAAGTCATATACTGTCTATGAATATAATATCTATGTCATAAAACATGTATCCTATACAGAATCATCTTGAATATCTCAAGAAGATTCTGTCTCATGAATAGTATTAAGTGTCCTGGGTTATGATGTACTTGATAAGACAAGTACGAGTATGTAAAAGGGTCACGATAGCCATCTCTAGTTGACGTACACAACTCCGCGTACGGGGTTGGCACCCGACTATTAATTGGATGCTAAGTAAGTCACACGGTCCTAGGTTAAGCATGCACAATAATGTATAAATAAGTCAAGAAAATAAGTAACAAAACTGCAGAGTTTGGCAAGGTACACTTGCCTGGGGTTCTGATTCCAACTGTAGCTCTGGCCTCAGCGGGATTTACAGGGACTGCTCCGGTTGCTGAAATAGACATCACCATCAGATCTAGAAAATATTAAATAGCTAGAAACGCCTGTCCTTGAGTCCAGTTTGGAGACAAGGGCAAAAATGATCGTTTCCGGTCAGAGCCGGGTCCACATGTGGGCCGCTTTGCACCAAAAAACGTGTCAGAACCAAAGGTCTCCAAATCTGTCAAACTTAGTGTCAACAGGTTCAGAATATTGATACGAACCCAACGGATTTCCAGAATTAGATTCTGATGAGCCGATCACAAAATCGCCCGTCAAGTGGAGCCGTGGGGCCCACGATACGCAATTTTGTCAACGTTCTCAGAATTGTACCAAACTTGGGTCACAGGACCAGCGTATTGCTACGAGTCCGATGGTGCAAGTTTCGTCTCGATCCGACGTGTGTACACTAAGTTACAGCGAGATTCAGAAAAGACGGATACGGGGCGTTGTCGGCGGATACGCCTTGATTTAGGTGTGCACGCACATCCAAATCAACTTCTTCGAAATTCCGCATGTCCGTATCAACGGCACGTACATTTCGGTGAAGACCGCACGCGACCAAGTCGTCCCGTTTGGCGGGGCGTACTCAGTTCCGGGGTAAAACAAGGCGTTGGTTTTCCTGTTTTTGGATCGCGGTTTGCGATCACCACAGGACGCGACGGGCATCGAGAGGGTCACGCAGGGTTCGTGTCACAACAGACGGAACAGAAAATGGAGCAACGAGGAGAGAGAACCGGTTACCTGAACAAGACTCCGTAAAATCGGGATTTCTCGTGTCCGCGAGTCGACACGAGACACGACACACGACACGACACAGTGGACACTGTGTCCCCTACATAGTGCCTAGGGTTACGGCTAGGGTTACGGCGGCCAGCGGCTAGGGCTTCGCCGGAGGGAGGCTGCTGGCGGCTGCTCGCCGGGGCTGCACGGCTCGGGGTGGAGCTGCGACTGCTGCGGAGGAAGACGGGGTGCTGGAGGAGCTCCGGCGAGGTCGAGGGGAGCTAGGGCTGCTGCTGCCGAGAACGATGGCTGAGGGGAGATGCTGCGGGGAGGTCGGCGGAGCGGGGCCGAGAAGGGTTTGCTCGGGCGGAGAACGGCGAGGTCGGCCGAGTGCTGCGAGGTGAGGTGGTGGTGCTCCAGGCGGGGAGTCGGGGACGACGACGGAGCGGGGGAGAGGGCCAGGCGGAGCGGGGTTATATAGAGGCGGAGAGGGAGGCGGAGCGGTGGCCGTTTCGGGAGGCGGAGCGGCTGGGGGAGCAGAGCAGCCGACGGCGGTTACGGGAGCGGGGAGACCGAGCGGCGGTGGGTCGGCCAGCGGAGGGAAGCTGAGGGGTTTGGGGAAGAGAGAGGGGCTTCGGGTCGGGTCGGGCGGTGACGGGTTGGGTCAGGCGGATCCGGCCCGATCCAATAAGAAATGAATGCGGGTCGGGTCGGGTCGGGTTTCGGGTCGCGGGTTAGACCCGAATCCGACCCGCTAGGGTTTGGTTCAGCTAAACCGGTCTGGGTTGGTTCGGTTTAGTTTGGTTCTAGTGAACCGGGTTCAGTCAGGTTTAATTAGGTTTAAATATACAACAGTTTTTAGGGCTTTAAAAATGCTTCCGGGGTCCAATAAATTTTCGAAAAATTATCCTATGTCTAGTTTTTTATTTTACACCAGAAAATATTATTTTCATAATATTTTAATATTAATAAATATCTTTTAAAAATCATTTAATTTCAAAATACCTTAGTTTTAATTAGAGAAAAATTCTGAAAAAATCCAGAAAATTGTGAAAAATTCTAAATTAAAAATTCTTGAAAAATCAGGGGATTTACAACAAATTTTAGAAGACCATTTATATATTTGTGCATGTAAACCTAGAGGGTTAACACTTGGTACCTAGATGTTGAAAAATAACTTAGCACTTACAAGAACCCTATTTGCGATCGTGATTGTGTCATATGAGAAATTATACATTTTAGAGGACTTGCAAATATTGTGTGACTAGTAGACTTAGTGTATACATACTTTCTTGGTCTTTGACTAATCAACCTTAGTCAACCCGCTTAGTTAGAACACTTGTTTGGTTTAGACTTCACATGACTCATGACGTTGAGTATGTTGTGCTCTTGTGCATGCTTAGTGTAGTATAATATAGTGATTGATAATTATTGTTATATATTCATAGGCACCCATGGCGGTTCTACCTTGGTTGCGGGTTCCAAATATTTACTTGCTCACATCGGAGTTCAAGACAAGTATAACTTGCCTTGTTATACTGGTTAAATTTAGTTATTATAGATCGCATATTTATTTCTTTAATTATTATATAACTGTACGCGCCCGAGAATGACTCGGGTGCAGTCAACGAAGGCGTTAAAGTTAGGACTTGTGTTTGACCTAGTGTCTAGTGGACACACCTAATATTGTGGAGTTATCATTATGACTCTTAGGCCTTTTCACGTATTATTTTATGTCTAGTGAGTTCGTGTTAGGATACGGGCTTACGCACATGACTGATCATCGGTGCGAGTAGCACGTATGACGGTATTTAGCATAGTTGTATAGTTCTTTAGAGACTTGCATTATAGTATGAGATGTCCATGTTGTATTCATGACTTGTACATTGGCATTGGGCGGGGAAGACAATTAGTAGGCGTATGGGACACACATTTGGCTACCGTAGTTTTGGAGTAAACTACGGAGTCGTGAGCCTCAGTGTTACTCAGTTATGGGCTATGTGTTACCCGGTTATGGGCCATGTGTTACCCTATTATGCGATATGTGCTACCCGGTTATGGGCGTATATGCTTGTCGATACATCCGATAGAGGTTACTAGCTGCGCGCTATTATGATCGGTGATGTAGTCAACATATACTTCTGTTATCCAGTTTACAGCTAATGCCAGATACTTAGCCTCTGGCTCGACGCTACGCTTTATCCTATTTACCTACCAATACATACCAAGGTTGTCTTCAAGTGCATTTTACTTAGCTGGTTAGTTCACCCTCGCGTTTACACAGTATTTACTTTATGGCATGTACATTTTTTTGTATCTTGTTACATCCCATTGAGGACCTGATTCTTTTTCAGATCCAGACAAGTACTTGTACCCAACCATATACGGAGCAGGAGTGGAGACCGGATTCGTAGCTGAGGACTTTGAACACTCGTATGATTACCCTCACAGGGGATAATTTGATGATTTGGAAGCCAAGGATGGAGGATCTGCTCTGGTGCAAGGACTTGCATGGTCCGTTGAAGGGCGACAATGCTAAGCCATCGGACAAAGCTGCTGAAGACTGGAAAGACTGGATTGGAAGGCCGTTGGATTCATCCGCCAATGACTGGATGACTCGGTGTTTCACCATGTGTCCATGGAGAGTTCGGCAAAAGCATTGTGGGAGAAGCTGTATTCGCTGTACGAAAGGAAGGCGGCTGGCAACAAGGCATTTTTGATTCACCAACTCGTCAACTCGAAGTACACGGAGGGTGCCCCAGTGCCACAACATCTGAATGAGATTTAGGGTATTATCAATCATCTATCTGCGATAAAGATGGTGATTGATGATGAGCTTCAGGCCCTTTTTCTTTTGAGTTCTCTGTTGGAAAGCTGGAAGACGTTGGTGGTGTCGGTGAGCAACTTTGTGCCTAGTGAAGTTGTCATGATGGAGGAAATCAAAAGTAGCTTGTTGAACAAGGAGATCTGGCATAAATAATTGGAATCGTTGCAGGAGTCCGCTCTGGTGGCTTCCTAAAGAAAGGGAAGACCCAAGTCACAGTCGACGACATGGAAGAGTTCTCGGGATCTTGCGACTGTGGACCGCAAGAACTGCTATCATTGTAGCAAAATAGGTCATATCAAGAGGAACTGCATGAAGCTCAAAGCTGAGAAGGCCAAAGGCAAGGATGATCAGGAGGATCTCACGGCTATGGGAGATCTCATCATCGCAGCAACCGACGCAGAGGAACCTTGTGACATGTGTCATGATCACGATTGGGTCATGGACACGGGGGCGTCGTATCATGCCACTCCATATAGGAGGATCTTTACGTGATACAACGGCGGCAAGTTTGGATGTGTGGAGATAGACAACAAGAGGACGACTGCAGTTGTAGGCATCAGTGATGTGCACTTGACAACGGAGCTTGGTGATAAGCTCGTTCTCAAGGATGTGCGACATGTACCTAGTTTGTGCTACAAATTAGTTTCGGTAGGAAGGCTGACGGATGTGGCTGTCACAGTTTGTTTGGGGACAAAGATCGGATGCTTACGAAGGGTTCCCAACAGCTGGCTCGAGAAGATTTATGTTGTGGCATGTACAGGCTCAAACCGTTGAGTTGTACAGTGTCACTACCCAATTCTAGAAATAGGGTATATTTTTTTTTATTTGATAAATAGTGTATTGTATTTAATTATTTATATTTATATTTAATTAGTGCTTGTCTTATTTTTATTTTGATTGTTTTAGGGTTTTGGCTAGCCTGGACCCATGTCAGACCCTAGTGGACCCATGTCCGACCCAGCCCACACCCTTGTGAGAATTATTTTGGGGCTTAGATTTATTATTTTATTTTTAGGAGGTTAGTTGGTGAGATTTGGAACTAGTTTGAGTGCATTTGGAGACCCGGAACCCAAAACCGAGTGAATAGGGGCGTTTTGGGAATTTGGAAAGTTGTAAATCCCTTTAATAGCATGTGGCCGGCCCCTACCTACCCCCACACCCGATTCCAGCAGCAAGGAGCAGCCCCCCCTCTCCTCTTCATTCCACTTCTTCACTTCTTCTTCTTCTCCACTTCTCCTTTCTTCTTCCTTCCTTCTCCAAGTGAGTTTTCTTCCATTTTTCTTCTTTCTTCTTTCATTTCTTCTTCCTTAAGCTAACCCTCACCTTGCATTTTCTCTAACCTAGGTGTGAGAAGCTTAGATCTAGTGTGAGAGCTAGAATTGGTGGCTTGGAGCTTGAGGGAGTTGATTTGGAGGGAATTTGGGACTTTGGCCTTGGGATTCCAACTCCCAAGAGGTAAAACCTAACTTTCCCCTTCCTAATTATTTTTGTGTAGTGTAATTAGTGTTGTAGAACCCTCCTAGACCCTAACCCTACCCGTAGGAGGAAGTTGGAACTCGTTTGGGTGAGTATAGAGACTTTGACATTAGGTTTTGTGTCGAATTCGGGTGGAATCCGAATTTGGCCCAATTTTGGGTGATGCCCTAGGTTAGATGGACCTAGGTAGACGTTGTCGGGTGTCTAGAGGGTGAGTGCGTGTCTCCGTTTGGACACGGGAAGCCGTGTCGCGGAGAAACGGGCGTTTCGGGCGAAATTGGGGCTTTTCGTCGTCGCCGATTCTAAGTTTGTGTGCGTTTCCGCCACGGGCCTAGAATCGACGTGGGAGCGCATTTTCTAGGATCTAGACATCGTGTAGAGCGCGTGGGTAAATTTTGGGCCGATTCCGAGTTCGTTTGGTGTGCGTTTCAGGAGGTTTTCCGAGCCGCGCACCACGTGTTCGTCGAAATGACCGAACGGCCATTTCGACTTGGTTTCCTCGTTTCGGCTTTGTGCGCGCGTTGGGTTAGTATCGGGGAGTGTGTGCTAGAGTTTTCGGGCTATATTTTATATATTTTAGGGTATTGGTGAGTGTCGGGGTCGTTGGGCGTGCGAGGGGCGTGTTGTTTGTGTGTTGTGTGCATTGTGTGGTGGTTGTGTATATGTGTCTATATATATATATAAATATATGTATATATTTATATGTATGTTTGTTTATGTATATATATTTATATATATATGAGTGTATTTATATCTATGTGCTTATGTGTGTATATGTCTATGTGTATATATATATGTATATGTGTAAGTGTGCTCGTGTGTATATGTATATATATATTTGAATATGTGTGTGTGTGTATATATCTTAGAGTGTGTGTGTATTGATATATATATATATATTTGTATGTGTGTATATATATATTAATATGTGTGTTTATATATATATTTGTAGCTAGGTGTATATATATTTATGTGTGTGTGTGTTTTAGTGTGTGAGTGTGCTAGTGTGTGTGTGTTAGAGTGTGTAGTTAAGTGTGTGTATATATATATGTATCTAGTTATATATATATAGATATATATGTATGTATATATATATATAGATAGTGATATATATATGTATGTTTATGGATGTGTGTGTGTGTATGTGAGTTGGAAGGGGGGGGAGGACAGCAACAGTGGCTGCAGCTGCTGCTGCACTGCAGCAGCAGCACAGCAGCAGCAGAATCAGCAGCAGCAGTAGCATATGGGGCAGCAGCAGCAGCAGGATCAGCACAAGCAGCAGCAGTAGCAAGAGCAGCAGCAGCAGGATCAGCACAAGCAGCAGCAGCAGCTAGTAGATGCAGCGGGGAGCAAGGTAGCTAGGTTTTAGATAGGTAGATAGTTACTAAAATAGATAGATAGATAGTATTATAGATTAGATAATTAGATATATAGATAGTTACTTAGATAGATATATAGATAAGTAGATGGATAGATAGATACCTATATCTATGGATACTAGATAGGTAGATAGGTAGATAGGTAGTTTTATCTATCTAGGAGATAGATATCTATATACCTATAGTTAGTTATATATATATAGATATCTTGATAGGTAACATATATATATATGTTATGATTAGGTAAGGTATTGGGTAATCGGGTAAATGTGTGTGGATATCTAAATACATAGGTATATACATACTTAGATGTATATATATATGGTAGATATATATATTACCTAGCCTAGATTAATAACTAGGTATATATTTAGTAGCTAGACAGCTAGTTAGAGGGCCTTAGGGCGAAACTTCAATACCTTGAGATACCGAGGTATCTCGATACCTTGAGATATTCAAGGTATTGAGTTTCGAGCGGGGTATTTGAGCATTAGCCTAGGAAATGCTTGTGAATGATTTTTATATGTTTATATGTATATAATTACGCGTGCTAGCATAGGTTTTAGCGGGTTTAGGCGGGGTGCGTGGCCTAGGGCGAGGTATCGGATACCGAGGGTATCTCGGTATCTCGATTAGGCGAGTTTGAGAGTTTAGTGGCTTAGTGAGCTCGGATTGACCTAGAATTTCAGGGGCACCCTAGTTTGACCTAGCTTTGACCATATTTGTCTCCGTTGACCGTAAAAGTCAACGTTTGACCTAGTTTTGACCTAGAGTTGACTTTTTGGACCCCGGGTTGACTTTTTGACCCGATTTTCACCGGTTTGACCCGTTCGACCTAGAATAGCCCTAGAAGCCTGTTTTTAATTATTTTATATCAGTTTAAATGCTTAGAACCCTGTTTAATCCTTGTTTTTCGCATTAGGTCCTTGCGACACCGGTCCGGACCTCGATCCTCATCAGTTGCTCAGGACATCAGGCGAGTACCTACCTCTGTTAGTTTCCATTTCATGATAGCGTTTATATCACCTGTTCTAGAACTGTAATACTTGATTCTGACACTTTATTACACGAGCTGGTACTAGTGGATCCCGTCATGAGGTGCTATCCCCCTTACCGTGTTCAGCGGGTACTCTATCACGTGTATTTCATCATGTGCTTCGGGTATTGATTATCATGTGCTATCATGTGCTTATTGTGCTCTCGCCTTCGTGTGCGCGAGCTATTATCATATACGTAGCGTGTTGTGGTTGGATCCAATGGTATTAGTGGGGGAGGGGAGTAGTGAGTTGGTTATATGATCAAAGCCAAACAGTATTCATGTGTATGTCGGTTATGCAACTCACGCATAACGGAGTTATCGTAGTGACTTTCATGTGCAACCTAAGCCGATCATATAACGAACTTGTGCTCAAGGCACTTAGCTAGTATTCATGTTTCTCACCTGCAGTTACTTTTCCACTACTTGTATTGTTCTCCAGTTTATATTACGGCTACTTCTTGTGCTCCAGCATATATTTATTTCCTGTGCATCTTGATTACTTTTCTATTGCTCGTCATATACACCTTACCATGCATTTGGAGTTGCTTTCAGAGTTATGTACTTCGCTCCAGTCCTGACTGGGCATATTTTTTCCAGAGGATCCTGAGGACTATTGCCCTACGTTCTACGGGCCTGGTGTTGACGACTGTTGTGACCCCGAGGAGGAGTGCGCCGAGGAGACGCCTATAGCACCCTAGTTAGCTAGGTGGGTTTCCTGGGTTTTTCCAGTGGTTGTATTTTGGATGGCTGTACTTATTCTTTTGATGCTGTGATGTTGTAGCTTTTAGACTTGGACTGTATTATTTTGGATTGCCTTGCTCTCTTGGTTCTGTTTCTTGTTTATATCATATCGTGCTTATATTCTTCCTCTAGTTTTGTGATTGAGATTATTGTCATATATATATTGCGTGGTTGCCCTCCTGTTGGAGAGGATTTTATTCACATATATATATTGCGTGGTTTTGCCCTCCTTTTGGAGAGGTCATGCCGGATTTTTCAGTGAGATATAGATAGATATGGTTGACCTAGAACGGACCTTTACAGCGTTCTACCGCCGATTCTGCGGCGTAGGCTGGACGTACCCACGGCTCATGCCCGATTTTCGGGTGCGGGTCGTGACACGTTTTTGGTGGTGGCCCATGCAGGTCAGCTTTTTAGTTTACCTGCAGTAGGATATAGGAGATAGGCTGAGAGAGAGTGTGCTCAATCACAACTAGGACCCTTCCTACTTCCTTTTGCTATCTTTAATTTTTCCTGAAATTGTTTTCTTTTGCAATGTTACTGTCCTTCCTTGATGTTATCGTTTCATGCACTGTATTGACTTCTTTTGATCTGTGTTCAGGATGCCTCCGAAGACCAGATCTCAGCGCACCGCCCCAGCAGCTGCCACCGAGAGGTCTGCCACCTCTCGACCTGCTCGACTTCCGGCAGCCGCTACCGCTCCACTCGCCACTCCTGCGGTTGAGGGAGCTTCAGTTTCTCTCGGAGACCCCCTTACTCCCATTGATCCGAGAGCCACCCCAGTTGTCCCGGTGGTACCTCCTCCACCACCGCCTGCGCCAGTAGATGCTACGCAGTTGTTCGCATTCTTCCGAGAGATGATGGATGCGCAGTACCGCCAGGCAGATATTATGAGGATGGGCATTGAGAATGCTCATCAGGTGGCTTTGACAGCTGTCGACAGGGTGGCTCAGATCCAGCCACAGCCAGAGCAGGCTCAGTATCCTAGGCCGGGTACTATCATCGATTTTCAGAGGATGCGGCCGAAGGAGTTCCGCGGCACAGAGGGGATCCTGTACGCCGACGACTGGATCGAGCATATAGAGGGCATTTTCAGGCTGGCGATGATCCCAGCCAGCATGCAGATAGAGGCAGCGGGCAGCCAGATGTTCGACCTTGCCCTTACTTGGTTCCGCACTGATACGCGGATAGCAGCTCCGGGATTGACTTGGGAGGCTTTCAAGAAGCTTTTCAAGGAGAAGTTCTTCCCGGACGTGGCTCTCAGTGCCTTAGAGAGTCAGTTCGAGGCGCTCGTCCAGGGGAGTATGCTAGTGGATGAGTATGCAGCGGAGTTCTGCCGTCTGGGCAGATTTGTTGAGGGGTTGTCAGAGGCAGCGAAGGCGCGGAAGTTCCGCAAGGGCTTAGCCATGGCGGTCAAGTCCTTGACTAGGAGCGACCGCGAGGCGACCTTCGAGCAGATTGTCAGTGATGCTCAGAGGGCTGAGGATGATTTGGAGCTGAAGACGAAGAGGGGCAGAGACACTTCCGGAGCAGGCAGCAGTGCAGGCCCAGCCAAGAGGCCATTCCAGCAGACCCAGCAGCACCAGGGTCAGGGTCGGGCGCCCTTCCGGCAGGCGCCTCAGCAGCAGAGGCAGGGTCAGCAGCAGGGCCAGAGGCAGCCCATCGTTTGCCCTTTCTGTAAGAAGCCAGGGCACGGATGGGACATATGCAGAAAGAGGCTGGGCAGATGTTTATTGTGTGGCGCCGCAGACCACCAGCTGAAGGATTGTCCTTCAGCGCTTGCCCGTACAGCTCAGGGCGGAGGAGCCGCTCAGAGGGCACCAGCCAGAGCACCTGCAGCGCAGCAGAGAGGACCGCCTTTGCAGACTCAGCAGCAGAGGTTCGCCCAGCACCAGCAGCAGCACCGAGGAGGACAGCAGGGGCGAGCTTTTGCCCTGACAGTGGATGAGGCCGAGCCAGTTGGTGATGTTATCTCAGGTTCTGTTCTCCTTGATTCCATTCCAGCACTTGCTTTATTTGATTCCGGTGCTTCCCATAGCTTTGTGTCTGTATCTTTTGCTGTTAGACACCATCTTGTTGCTGAACCTTTAGCTAGACTCTGCAAGATCACGACCGGGGGTGGTATCATCCTAGTCCGTGATGTTTGCAGAGACCGGAGAGTTACCTTGGGAGGCCGGGAGTTGAGTGTGTGCCTACTCGTAATGCCACTTCCGAGCTACGATATTGTACTCGGGATGGATTGGTTGAGTACGCATTGTGCTAGTATAGATTGTCGTGGAGGCAGAGTTTTGTTCAGTCCGCCGGGTGAGCCAGAGTTTCAGTTTGCCAGAGGAGCAGCGGAGCAGACAGAGGGAGTCTTCTGCGGAGCCCTGGTGGTAGAGCCGAGGTCGCTACATCCACTGATAGAGGAGTATATGGATGTCTTTCCGGAGGAGTTGCCAGGGTTACCTCCGGACAGAGACGTGGAGTTCTCTATAGACTTGGTGCCAGGCGCGGAGCCGATATCCCAGCACGTCTATAGAGTCAGCAACAGTGAGCTGATAGAGTTGAAGAAGCAGGTGGATGAGCTTCAGGACAAGGGATTTATCAGATCTAGTTCTTCTCCGTGGGGTGCTCCGGTACTTTTTGTGCCGAAGAAGGATGGGTCGATACGGATGTGTATCGACTACAGGGCTCTGAATAACCTCACAATCAAGAACAAGTATCCGCTGCCGCGTATTGATGATCTATTTGACCAGTTGAGCGGAGCGAGGGTGTTTTCCAGGATTGATCTGAGGACAGGCTACCACCAGGTGAAGGTCAGGAAGGAGGATATTCCGAAGACAGCTTTTCGGACCAGATATGGACAGTATGAGTTCTTGGTGATGCCGTTTGGGTTGACTAATGCCCCGGCAGTGTTCATGAATCTGATGAACAAGGTGTTCCATCAGCATCTGGACAGGTTTGTGGTGGTGTTTATAGATGACATCTTGGTGTATTCGAAGACCCCAGAGGAGCACGAGGAGCATCTGAGGATAGTGCTGGAGACTCTCAGGAAGGAGGAGCTTTATGGAAAGCTCTCGAAGTGTGAGTTCTTCCTTGACAAGGTTGAATTCCTTGGTCATGTGGTGACTGGAGAGGGTATCTCGGTGGATCCGAGAAAGATCGTGGCAGTTGAGGCATGGAGTGCTCCGAGTTCAGTAGCCGAGGTCAGGAGTTTCTTGGGACTGGCAGGCTACTACAGGAGATTTGTTCAGGATTTTTCCCGGATTGCAGAGCCGTTGTCCAGGCTGACTCGGAAGGACGTGGAGTTTGTTTGGTCAGAGGAGTGCCAGATCGCCTTTGATGAGCTGAAGAGGAGGTTGACGACAGCTCCAGTGTTGACGTTGCCATCAGGTTCTGGAGGATTCACTATCTATAGTGATGCATCGGGGAAGGGACTGGGTTGTGTGTTGCAGCAGAATGGGAGGGTGATTGCCTATGCTTCCAGGCAATTACGTCCTCATGAGAAGAATTACCCTACCCACGATTTGGAGTTGGCAGCGGTCATCTTTGCTCTTAAGTTGTGGAAACACTATTTATACGGAGAGCGTGTGGAGATCTTCACAGACCACAAGAGCTTGAAGTATGTGTTTACCCAAAAAGAGCTGAACATGAGGCAGAGGAGATGGTTGGAGTTGATGAAAGACTTCGACATATCATTGCAGTACCATCCAGGGAAGGCGAACGTAGTTGCGGATGCATTGAGCAGGTATCCGGTAGCTATGTGCCTGACTACAGATCGTTATCTTCTGGCAGATCTAGAGAGCTTGGGCATTGAGGTGATAGTGCCTGGAGTTGAGATGCAGATGTGGGGACTGCAGATTCAGTCAGAGTTGGTAGACCGGATCAGGGCTACACAGTTTGAGGATGAGTCCCTGAGGAGCATCAGGGAGCAGGTTCAGATGGGATTAGCAGATGACTTCACCATTGCTGATGATGGTTCCTTGCGGCACGGTACCAGGTTGTGTGTGCCGAGTGGGTCGTTGCGCGAGGAGGTTCTCCAGGAGGCGCATCGATCCCAGTACTCTATGCATCCAGGTGCCAATAAGATGTATAGAGATCTGAGACAGCATGTATGGTGGTACGGGATGAAGCGGGAGGTAGCACGCTTCGTATCCCGATGCTTAGTGTGCCAGCAGGTGAAGGCGGAGAGGCAGAGGCCAGGAGGATTACTCCAGCCGTTACCCATTCCGGAGTGGAAATGGGAGCATGTGACCATGGATTTTGTTTCTGGGCTTCCCCGTTCTCCAGGCGGGAAAGATGCGATTTGGGTCATCGTGGACAGGTTGACCAAATCGGCCCACTTCCTACCATTCAAAGTGGGTACGTCTACAGAGAGACTAGCAGAGATGTATGTGCGCCAGATAGTCAGACTGCATGGAGTTCCAGTGAGCATAGTATCAGATCGGGACAGTCGCTTTACTTCGCATTTCTGGAGGAGTCTGCAGGCTAGCTTGGGCACCCAGCTCAAGTTTAGTAGTGCGTATCACCCACAGACAGATGGTCAGTCAGAGAGGACCATTCAGACACTGGAGGACATGCTTCGGACCTGTGTTTTGGATTTCAGAGGCTCTTGGGAGGATCACTTGCACTTGGTAGAGTTTGCTTACAACAACAGCTACCAAGCCAGTATCGAGATGTCACCTTTTGAGGCGTTGTATGGACGGAGGTGTCGCACTCCGTTGTCATGGGATGATGTAGGTGAGAGAGCTTTGCTTGGCCCGGAGATGGTGGTTGATGCAGCGGAGAAGGTCAAGCTCATTAGAGATAGACTTCGGGTGGCGCAGGACAGGCAGCGGCATTGGGCCGATAGCCACCGGAGACCTTTGGAGTTCGAGGTATAGCTTAGAATCTAGATTTTGTTCTTGTGTTTGCTTGTGATTGCTTGTTTTAGACTAAGTGCAGAGACCTTGTTTGTGCTAGGTTGGAGATCTGGTGTTCCTGAGGATTTCTCCGACGCGGGGCACTATTCGCTTCGGTGGAGGCGGGAAGCTTAGCCCACGTTTCGTCGGACCCTTCCGTGTTCTTGAGAGGGTCGGCGCCGTGGCGTATAGGCTTGAGTTGCCGCCTACGCTGGAGGGAGTTCATGATGTGTTCCACGTGTCGCAGTTGAGACGGTACGTGGCGGATCCCAGTCACGTATTGGATCACTCGGAGATCGCAGTGGGCCCTACTCTTAGCTATCCAGAGCAGCCGGTGGAGATTCTGGATCGGCGGGAGAAGGTGTTGAGGAACCAGACTATTCCCTTGGTTCGCGTCGCGTGGAGGCATCACTCTCCAGGAGAGTCGACCTGGGAGAGGGAGGATGAAATGCGCGAGCGATACCCCTATCTCTTCGAGCCCTGAGGTATGGTTCTTTCTTTGCATTCCTGTCCTAGTTTCGTCTTTTAATTTCGAGGACGAAATTATTTTAAGGAGGGTAGACTTGTCACTACCCAATTCTAGAAATAGGGTATATTTTTTTTTATTTGATAAATAGTGTATTGTATTTAATTATTTATATTTATATTTAATTAGTGCTTGTCTTATTTTTATTTTGATTGTTTTAGGGTTTTGGCTAGCCTGGACCCATGTCAGACCCTAGTGGACCCATGTCCGACCCAGCCCACACCCTTGTGAGAATTATTTTGGGGCTTAGATTTATTATTTTATTTTTAGGAGGTTAGTTGGTGAGATTTGGAACTAGTTTGAGTGCATTTGGAGACCCGGAACCCAAAACCGAGTGAATAGGGGCGTTTTGGGAATTTGGAAAGTTGTAAATCCCTTTAATAGCATGTGGCCGGCCCCTACCTACCCCCACACCCGATTCCAGCAGCAAGGAGCAGCCCCCCCTCTCCTCTTCATTCCACTTCTTCACTTCTTCTTCTTCTCCACTTCTCCTTTCTTCTTCCTTCCTTCTCCAAGTGAGTTTTCTTCCATTTTTCTTCTTTCTTCTTTCATTTCTTCTTCCTTAAGCTAACCCTCACCTTGCATTTTCTCTAACCTAGGTGTGAGAAGCTTAGATCTAGTGTGAGAGCTAGAATTGGTGGCTTGGAGCTTGAGGGAGTTGATTTGGAGGGAATTTGGGACTTTGGCCTTGGGATTCCAACTCCCAAGAGGTAAAACCTAACTTTCCCCTTCCTAATTATTTTTGTGTAGTGTAATTAGTGTTGTAGAACCCTCCTAGACCCTAACCCTACCCGTAGGAGGAAGTTGGAACTCGTTTGGGTGAGTATAGAGACTTTGACATTAGGTTTTGTGTCGAATTCGGGTGGAATCCGAATTTGGCCCAATTTTGGGTGATGCCCTAGGTTAGATGGACCTAGGTAGACGTTGTCGGGTGTCTAGAGGGTGAGTGCGTGTCTCCGTTTGGACACGGGAAGCCGTGTCGCGGAGAAACGGGCGTTTCGGGCGAAATTGGGGCTTTTCGTCGTCGCCGATTCTAAGTTTGTGTGCGTTTCCGCCACGGGCCTAGAATCGACGTGGGAGCGCATTTTCTAGGATCTAGACATCGTGTAGAGCGCGTGGGTAAATTTTGGGCCGATTCCGAGTTCGTTTGGTGTGCGTTTCAGGAGGTTTTCCGAGCCGCGCACCACGTGTTCGTCGAAATGACCGAACGGCCATTTCGACTTGGTTTCCTCGTTTCGGCTTTGTGCGCGCGTTGGGTTAGTATCGGGGAGTGTGTGCTAGAGTTTTCGGGCTATATTTTATATATTTTAGGGTATTGGTGAGTGTCGGGGTCGTTGGGCGTGCGAGGGGCGTGTTGTTTGTGTGTTGTGTGCATTGTGTGGTGGTTGTGTATATGTGTCTATATATATATATAAATATATGTATATATTTATATGTATGTTTGTTTATGTATATATATTTATATATATATGAGTGTATTTATATCTATGTGCTTATGTGTGTATATGTCTATGTGTATATATATATGTATATGTGTAAGTGTGCTCGTGTGTATATGTATATATATATTTGAATATGTGTGTGTGTGTATATATCTTAGAGTGTGTGTGTATTGATATATATATATATATTTGTATGTGTGTATATATATATTAATATGTGTGTTTATATATATATTTGTAGCTAGGTGTATATATATTTATGTGTGTGTGTGTTTTAGTGTGTGAGTGTGCTAGTGTGTGTGTGTTAGAGTGTGTAGTTAAGTGTGTGTATATATATATGTATCTAGTTATATATATATAGATATATATGTATGTATATATATATATAGATAGTGATATATATATGTATGTTTATGGATGTGTGTGTGTGTATGTGAGTTGGAAGGGGGGGGAGGACAGCAACAGTGGCTGCAGCTGCTGCTGCACTGCAGCAGCAGCACAGCAGCAGCAGAATCAGCAGCAGCAGTAGCATATGGGGCAGCAGCAGCAGCAGGATCAGCACAAGCAGCAGCAGTAGCAAGAGCAGCAGCAGCAGGATCAGCACAAGCAGCAGCAGCAGCTAGTAGATGCAGCGGGGAGCAAGGTAGCTAGGTTTTAGATAGGTAGATAGTTACTAAAATAGATAGATAGATAGTATTATAGATTAGATAATTAGATATATAGATAGTTACTTAGATAGATATATAGATAAGTAGATGGATAGATAGATACCTATATCTATGGATACTAGATAGGTAGATAGGTAGATAGGTAGTTTTATCTATCTAGGAGATAGATATCTATATACCTATAGTTAGTTATATATATATAGATATCTTGATAGGTAACATATATATATATGTTATGATTAGGTAAGGTATTGGGTAATCGGGTAAATGTGTGTGGATATCTAAATACATAGGTATATACATACTTAGATGTATATATATATGGTAGATATATATATTACCTAGCCTAGATTAATAACTAGGTATATATTTAGTAGCTAGACAGCTAGTTAGAGGGCCTTAGGGCGAAACTTCAATACCTTGAGATACCGAGGTATCTCGATACCTTGAGATATTCAAGGTATTGAGTTTCGAGCGGGGTATTTGAGCATTAGCCTAGGAAATGCTTGTGAATGATTTTTATATGTTTATATGTATATAATTACGCGTGCTAGCATAGGTTTTAGCGGGTTTAGGCGGGGTGCGTGGCCTAGGGCGAGGTATCGGATACCGAGGGTATCTCGGTATCTCGATTAGGCGAGTTTGAGAGTTTAGTGGCTTAGTGAGCTCGGATTGACCTAGAATTTCAGGGGCACCCTAGTTTGACCTAGCTTTGACCATATTTGTCTCCGTTGACCGTAAAAGTCAACGTTTGACCTAGTTTTGACCTAGAGTTGACTTTTTGGACCCCGGGTTGACTTTTTGACCCGATTTTCACCGGTTTGACCCGTTCGACCTAGAATAGCCCTAGAAGCCTGTTTTTAATTATTTTATATCAGTTTAAATGCTTAGAACCCTGTTTAATCCTTGTTTTTCGCATTAGGTCCTTGCGACACCGGTCCGGACCTCGATCCTCATCAGTTGCTCAGGACATCAGGCGAGTACCTACCTCTGTTAGTTTCCATTTCATGATAGCGTTTATATCACCTGTTCTAGAACTGTAATACTTGATTCTGACACTTTATTACACGAGCTGGTACTAGTGGATCCCGTCATGAGGTGCTATCCCCCTTACCGTGTTCAGCGGGTACTCTATCACGTGTATTTCATCATGTGCTTCGGGTATTGATTATCATGTGCTATCATGTGCTTATTGTGCTCTCGCCTTCGTGTGCGCGAGCTATTATCATGTACGTAGCGTGTTGTGGTTGGATCCAATGGTATTAGTGGGGGAGGGGAGTAGTGAGTTGGTTATATGATCAAAGCCAAACAGTATTCATGTGTATGTCGGTTATGCAACTCACGCATAACGGAGTTATCGTAGTGACTTTCATGTGCAACCTAAGCCGATCATATAACGAACTTGTGCTCAAGGCACTTAGCTAGTATTCATGTTTCTCACCTGCAGTTACTTTTCCACTACTTGTATTGTTCTCCAGTTTATATTACGGCTACTTCTTGTGCTCCAGCATATATTTATTTCCTGTGCATCTTGATTACTTTTCTATTGCTCGTCATATACACCTTACCATGCATTTGGAGTTGCTTTCAGAGTTATGTACTTCGCTCCAGTCCTGACTGGGCATATTTTTTCCAGAGGATCCTGAGGACTATTGCCCTACGTTCTACGGGCCTGGTGTTGACGACTGTTGTGACCCCGAGGAGGAGTGCGCCGAGGAGACGCCTATAGCACCCTAGTTAGCTAGGTGGGTTTCCTGGGTTTTTCCAGTGGTTGTATTTTGGATGGCTGTACTTATTCTTTTGATGCTGTGATGTTGTAGCTTTTAGACTTGGACTGTATTATTTTGGATTGCCTTGCTCTCTTGGTTCTGTTTCTTGTTTATATCATATCGTGCTTATATTCTTCCTCTAGTTTTGTGATTGAGATTATTGTCATATATATATTGCGTGGTTGCCCTCCTGTTGGAGAGGATTTTATTCACATATATATATTGCGTGGTTTTGCCCTCCTTTTGGAGAGGTCATGCCGGATTTTTCAGTGAGATATAGATAGATATGGTTGACCTAGAACGGACCTTTACAGCGTTCTACCGCCGATTCTGCGGCGTAGGCTGGACGTACCCACGGCTCATGCCCGATTTTCGGGTGCGGGTCGTGACATACAGGTAGGCCACAGACATCGTATGGAGGCTCGAGGGGTATTCGACATGAGTTTGATCGTTGAAAACTTGTTGAGGAGGAGCTTCGAGATATTTTGAGGATTACGGATGATTTGGTTTATCGAGACAAAGCGACGAATGGTGATGAGCCAAAGATTGAGGGTCAGTATGTCGGTCCTATGACAGCTGGTCGGTCTCCAGGTGGGGGTTGCTTCATAGATCCAATTTTGGCGACGGATGGTTTGCCAAAGCATCATGGAGTGACATTGGTTTCAGCAGTTCGAGGCCAGGAAGGAGATCAAGGTATGCAGTAAACTCAATCTGAGGCGGGAGCGTCACCATTCACATTATTCCGGGGGAGCTGTGGGTCATCGACGACATGCACAGTGTGTGATGTTCTGCTCGAGGACGCATGTGTTGTCACCACCCCATTTCCAGAGCCGGGTATTTTTTTTATTTTTAATTTGGTTAATTGTGTATTATTTATAATTAATTGTATTTATATTTAATTAGTGATTGCATTATTTTTTATTATTTTTATTTTAATTGTTTTAGGATTTTGGCTAGCCTGGACCCATGTCAGACCCTAGTGGACCCATGTCCGACCCAGCCCACACCCTTGTGAGAATTATTTTGGGGCTTAGATTTATTATTTTATTTTTAGGAGGTTAGTTGGAGAGTTTTGGAACTAGTTTGAGCGCATTTGGAACCCGGAACCCAAAACCGAGTCAATAGGGGCATTTTGGGAATTTGGTGACTTGTGTGAACCCTTTATTTAGCATTGGCCGGCCCTACCTACCACCCCCACCCGTGAGAACAGCCACAGCAGCCCCCTCTCTTCATTTACTTCTTCTTCTTCATTCCTTCTTCTTCTCCACTTCTCCTTTCTTCTTCCTTCCTTCTCCAAGTAAGCTTTTCTCCATCTTTCTTCTTTCTTTCTTCCATTTCTTCTTCTTTAAGTTAACCCTAACCTTACATTCTTCCCTAACCTAGGTGGGTAGAGCCTAGATTTGGTGTTGGAGCTTGGATTTGAGGCTTGGAAGCTTGGATTGGAGGATTTGGAGCATTTTGGGGATTTTTGCTTGGGATTCCAACTCCCAAGAGGTAAACCCTAAATTTCCCCTTGTAATTACTCTTTTATGGTGTAATTAATATTTTAGAACCTTCCTAGACCCTTAGGCTACCCGTGGGAGGAAGTTGGAACTAGTTTGGTTAGGTTTAGAGACTTTAACACTAGGTTTTGTGTCAATTTCGGGTGAAATCCAAATTTGGCCCAATTTTGGGTGATGCCCTAGGTTAGATGGACCTAGGTAGACGTTGTCGGGAGTCGTGAGGGTGAGTGCGTGTCTCCGTTTGGGCACGGGAAGCCGTGTCGCGGAGAAACGGGCGTTTCGGGCGAAATTGGGGCTTTTCGTCGTCGCCGATTCTAAGTGCGTGTGCGTTTCCGCCACGGACCTAGAATCGACGCGGGAGCGCATTTTCTAGGATCTAGGCATCGTGTAGAGCGCGTGGGTAAATTTTGGGCCGATTCCGAGTTCGTTTGGTGTGCGTTTCAGGAGGTTTTCCGAGCCGCGCACCACGTGTTCGTCGAAATGACCGAACGGCCATTTCGACTTGGTTTCCTCGTTTCGGGCTTGTGCGCGCGTTGGGTTAGTATCGGAGAGTGTGTGCTAGAATTCTCGGGCTATATTTTATATATTTATAGGTGTTTGTGAGTGTCGGGGCCGTTGGGCGTGCGTTGGTGAGCGTTGTGGGCGTTGTGTGCGTTGTGTTGTGTGTTGTGTTTTTATATATATATATATGTATATATATATTTGTGTGTGTGTTTTTATATATATATATTTATATATATATGTGTTTTTATGTGTTTGTGTTTGTGAGTGTGCTAGTGAGTGCTTGTGTGTGTGTGTTGGTGCTAGTGTGTGTGTGTAGGTGAGTGCTTGTGTGAGTGTGTGCTAGTGCGTAGGTGAGTGTGTGTGAGTGTGAGTGAGTGCCTATATATATATATTTGAGTTTGAGTGAGTGTATATATATGTATTTATATATATAGGTAGGAGTGTTTGTGTGTGGGGTTGTGTGTTTGCGAGAGTGTGTGAGTGTGAGAGTGTGTGAGGATATATATTTACATATGTTTGAGTGTGTGTGTATATATATATATCTTAGAGTGTGTGTGTGTAGTGATATGTATATATATATAATTGTATGTGTGTATATATATATTAATATAGGTGTTTATATATATATATATAGCTATGTATATTAGTGTGTGAGTGTGTGTATTAGTGTGTTTGTGAGAGTGTAGGTGTGTGTGTTAGAGAGTGTTTAGAGTGTGTATATATATATCTATCTAGTAGTTATATATATAGTTATATATGTATGTATATATATGTATAGATAGTGATATATATATATATATATATGTAGGTGTGTGGTGTATAGGCAGCGAGGGGGGGGTGGCCAGAGCAGCGCAGCGCAGCGGGGGAGGCAGCAGCTGCTGCTGCCTACAGCAGCAGCAGGGAACCAGCTGCAGCAGCAGCAGAATGAACAGTAGCAGCAGCAGCTAGGTAGCTGCAGCAGCAGTTTGCAGCAGCAGGAGCAGCAGCAAGGTGAGGAGCAGCTAGCAGCAGCAGTATCAATGCGAGGGAGAGTTAGAGAGAGGTATATATATATAGATATAGATAGATTGGTACATAGTTAGGTAGTAGAGGGATTAGTTAGATAGATACATAGATAAATAGATAGATTGTTATAGAGATAGTGATAGATAAGTTTATAGATAGTTATGTAAGATAAATAGATAGGTAATAGATAGATAGGTAAATAGCTAGATAGCTAGATATATTGATAACTAGATAGATAGGTAGATTAATAGATAGATAGTTAGATACGTGAATAGATAGATATTAGATAAATAGGTAGCTAGATAGATACGTTGATAGTTAAATAGATTAAATACATAGATAGATAGATATCTATGGATAGATAGATAGGTAGATATGGTAGATACCTATATCTATATGCATAGATATATATATATATACCTAGAGCTAGATATATATTATAGTTAGTATATATATTTATGCGTAGGGTAAGGTATATGGGTAATCGGGTAAATGTGTGTGGATATCTATATACATAGGTATATACATACTTAGATATATATAAATATAGTAGATATATATATTATCTAGCCTAGATTAATAACTAGGTATATATTCAATAGCTAGATAGCTAGTTAGAGGGGTTTAGAGCGGTATCTCAATACCTTGAGATACCGAGGTATCTCAATACCTTGAGATAACCAAGGTATTGGGTTTCGAGCGGGGTAATTGAGCAATAGCCTAGGAATTGTATTGGAGTGATTTTTATATGCTTATGTGTATATATTTACGCGTGCTAGCATAGGTTTTAGCGGGTTTAGGCGGGGTGCGTAGCCTAGGTTGAGGTATCGGATACCGAGGGTATCCCGGTATCTCAAGGAGGCGAGTTTGTGAGTTTTCTAGCTTAATGACCTCGGTTTGACCTAGAATTTCAGGAGCACCCTAGTTTGACCCAGACTTGACCGTAGTTGACTCGGTTGACCGCCAAAGTCAACTTTTGACCTAGTTTTGACCCAGAGTTGACTTTTTGGACCCAGAGTTGACTTTTTGACCCAGATTTCACCGGTTTGACCCGTTTGACCTAGAACGACCCTAGAAGCCTATTTTTAGTTATTTTATATCTGTTTAACTCATTAGAACCCTGTTTAACCTTGCTTTTCGCATTAGGTCCTTGCGACACCAGTTCGGATCGCCAGTTGCTCAGGACGTCAGGCGAGTACATTCTCTGATAGTTTTCATTATCTGATATTTATTATGATTCAGCTTCTAGTATAGTATCATCTGATTATTCTGGCACCACACGGAACACTGACTGGTATTTCTGGATTCATTTACTTGCGATACGTACATTTCATGTTTCTGGCCTCTATTCTGGAATCACTACTGGCATCACCTACAGGCATCACCTACAGGCATCATTCATGTACAGGCTGGACTCATCTTGATTTGCGTGTCGGGTCTTGGATCCACTTGTATTAGTCGGGGCGGGGAAATACTCGAGTAGACATGTAAACATTCCTATCTGGCATCATCAGGAATCACTCCCTCTGGTCTAATCTGGAATGATAGCAGCTGCGCACCCAGTGCGCGGTGAGCCGTACTTACCCCTAGCCGTTTACATGTCGAAACAAGTATTTCAAAGACACCGAGTTCATTCTTTATAGTCTGGACTCTCATGCATTCTTGTTGGTCTCACTTACATGTTTCTGGACTTGACTCACTACATGTTTTTCATGCTGGACTCACTACACGTTCTTGTGCACGGACTTGATCTTAGCTTAGATTTTCTGTATCTTGTAGTTACTACTATCTTGTTTCTGATATTCCTGCATCTTTACCTTTATGCACCAGTAATACATGTTTATTTCCTGTTTCATACTTACTTCTTTCTTCTTGCTACTTGCTATAACTGTTTTATAGTTTTTATCATTTAAATGGAACTGCTGTTAGAGATGTACTTGCTCCAGTCCTGACTGGACATATTTTTCAGAGTATCCGGAGGATTGGTGTCCGACGTTTTATGGACCTGAGCCTGTCGATGGCGCAGACAGGGACCCTCTAGTTTAGAGGTGATTTCCGGGTTGGTAGCCGGGATCACTAGGATCTTGTTGTTGTTATTATTAGCTTTTAGCACCGGATTTGTCTCCGGTTTTGGATTGAGACCTTGTTTGTATATTATTTTGGATGATGCATTGTTGTATTATTGTGGATGTTGTGGTTGTTGTAGTAGTTGGAGGTGGTTAGACTTTATAGTTGTTAGTCTTCTTTGTTATCTATCGTGCTTAGATTCGTGATTGAGTACTTGAGATTATCTTTTGATATTGCTCCTCCGTTTGGAGTTGAGATCTTGGCAGATTTATATATACTTGTTTGTGTGGTTGCCCTCCTTTTGGAGAGGTCATGGCCGATTTTTGTGTGAGATTATTATTTAGTTAGTTGACCTAGACAGCGTTCTACCGCCGATGCTGCGGCGTAGGCTGGACGTACCCACGACTCATGCCCGATTTTCCGGGTGCGGGTCGTGACACGTTTTTGGTGGCGGCCCATGCAGGTCTCGATTCGCAATTAGTGCGATGTCGTGGTGGTACAACAACTTAGTTGTACTGCTGCGAGCCTGCTATAGGATCTAGGATCTAGGATGAGAGTGTACTCAATCACGACTAGGAACAATTCCAATCTAATTATTCTGAAATTGCTTCTTTTGAAATATTACTGTCCTTTCTTGATGATATCGTATCTTGCGCCGTATTGACTTCTTTTGATCTGTGTTCAGGATGCCTCCGAAGACACGATCCCATCGTACCGTTCCAGCAGTTGCCTCGGAGAGGTCTGCTA
Organism: Iris macrosiphon; assembly: GCA_036927795.1. Classification (NCBI taxonomy): domain Eukaryota; kingdom Viridiplantae; phylum Streptophyta; class Magnoliopsida; order Asparagales; family Iridaceae; genus Iris; species Iris macrosiphon. The sequence continues at coordinate 172,883,586 of JAYESA010000015.1, forward strand.
CCTCTCGTCCAGCTCGTATTCAGGCAGCTGCTACCGCTCCACTCACCACTCCTGCGGTTGAGGGAGCCTCTGTTTCTCTCGGAGATCCTTCTCCACTTATCGATCCGAGGACTACCCCAGTCGTTCCGGTGGTTCCTCCACCACTTCCTGCTCCAGTAGATGCCGTGCAGTTGTTTGCGTTCTTCAGGGAGATGATGGACGCGCAGCACCGTCAGGTGGATGTGATGAGGCTGGGGATTGAGAACGCCCACCAGGTGGCCATGACAGCAGTGGATAGGGTGGCACAGATTCAGCCACAGGCAGATCAGATTCAGCATCCGAGGCCGGGCAGTATTATCGACTTTCAGAGGATGCGGCCCAAGGAGTTCCGTGGTACAGAAGGGATCCTGTACGCGGATGACTGGATAGAGCAGATCGAGGGGATCTTCAGGCTGGCACAGATTCCAGATAGTATGCAGATAGAGGCAGCGGGCAGTCAGATGTTCGACCTCACTTTGACATGGTATCGTACAGATACGAGGATTGCGGCGCCAGGGCTTACTTGGGAGGCTTTCAAGAGGCTTTTCAAGGAGAAGTTCTTCCCAGATGTGGCGCTCAGTGCTTTGGAGAGCCAGTTTGAGGCACTCGTCCAAGGGAGCATGACAGTGGACGAGTACGCAGCGGAGTTCTGCCGTTTGGGCAGATTCGTGGATGGCTTGAGTGAGGCAGCCAAGGCGAGGAAGTTTCGCAAGGGCTTGGTTATGGCGGTCAAGTCTTTGACCAGGAGCGACCGCGAGGCGACTTTCGAGCAGATAGTAGGAGATGCTCAGAGAGCAGAGGATGACTTGGAGCTCAAGTCCAAGAGAGGCAGGGATGATTCAGGCAGTGCGAGTGGCAGTGCGGGACCAGCTAAGCGTCCCTATGTACAGAAGGCAGCGCAGCAGGGTCAGGATCAGAGGGTTTCCACTTGTGCCTACTGCAGGAAGGCAGGACACACTTGGGATGTTTGTAGGAGGAGGCTGAAGGTGTGTTTGTTCTGTGGATCCGCTGCTCACCAGATGCGAGATTGCTCCACTGCACCTCCATTGGGTGGAGCACAGGATCAGAGAGTTGGAGCTAGGCCATCTGTGGCACAGCATCATGCCCCGCACCAGCAGAGGGATACACCCCAGCAGGGCAGGGCTTATGCGTTGACGGTCGAGGAGGCCGATGCTACGGATGTCGGGTTAGCAGGTCTGTCTCTTGTTTCTTCTTCCTGTCCTTTCCATTCCTTGTGGTGTGCTTCATTAGTACCTGTTAGACTTTTTTGTGCTGTGGTAGATAGTGTAGTGACCCCGATTGAGACTGTGATAACACGACCAGTAGGACCCTGATTTTGCATATTGTTTAGGTAGAATTTCTTGACTGTGATTGTTGGGGGTTTGACCTAGAGGAGTGTGATTGACTTTAAATTTCGAGGACGAAATTTTCTAAGGAGGATAGGCTTGTCACCACCCCATTTCCAGAGCCGGGTATTTTTTTTATTTTTAATTTGGTTAATTGTGTATTATTTATAATTAATTGTATTTATATTTAATTAGTGATTGCATTATTTTTTATTATTTTTATTTTGATTGTTTTAGGATTTTGGCTAGCCTGGACCCATGTCAGACCCTAGTGGACCCATGTCCGACCCAGCCCACACCCTTGTGAGAATTATTTTGGGGCTTAGATTTATTATTTTATTTTTAGGAGGTTAGTTGGAGAGTTTTGGAACTAGTTTGAGCGCATTTGGAACCCGGAAACCAAAACCGAGTCAATAGGGGCATTTTGAAAATTTGGTGACTTGTGTGAACCCTTTATTTAGCATTGGCCGGCCCTACCTACCACCCCCACCCGTGAGAACAGCCACAGCAGCCCCCTCTCTTCATTTACTTCTTCTTCTTCATTCCTTCTTCTTCTCCACTTCTCCTTTCTTCTTCCTTCCTTCTCCAAGTAAGCTTTTCTCCATCTTTCTTCTTTCTTTCTTCCATTTCTTCTTCTTTAAGTTAACCCTAACCTTACATTCTTCCCTAACCTAGGTGGGTAGAGCCTAGATTTGGTGTTGGAGCTTGGATTTGAGGCTTGGAAGCTTGGATTGGAGGATTTGGAGCATTTTGGGGATTTTTGCTTGGGATTCCAACTCCCAAGAGGTAAACCCTAAATTTCCTCTTGTAATTACTCTTTTATGGTGTAATTAATATTTTAGAACCTTTCTAGACCCTTAGGCTACCCGTGGGAGGAAGTTGGAACTAGTTTGGTTAGGTTTAGAGACTTTAACACTAGGTTTTGTGTCAATTTCGGATGGAATCCGAATTTGGCCCAATTTTGGGTGATGCCCTAGGTTAGATGGACCTAGGTAGACATTGTCGGGAGTCGTGAGGGTGAGTGCGTGTCTCCGTTTGGGCACGGGAAGCCGTGTCGCGGAGAAACGGGCGTTTCGGGCGAAATTGGGGCTTTTCGTCGTCGCCGATTCTAAGTGCGTGTGCGTTTCCGCCACGGACCTAGAATCGACGCGGGAGCGCATTTTCTAGGATCTAGGCATCGTGTAGAGCGCGTGGGTAAATTTTGGGCCGATTCCGAGTTCGTTTGGTGTGCGTTTCAGGAGGTTTTCCGAGCCGCGCACCACGTGTTCGTCGAAATGACCGAACGGCCATTTCGACTTGGTTTCCTCGTTTCGGGCTTGTGCGCGCGTTGGGTTAGTATCGGGGAGTGTGTGCTAGAATTCTCGGGCTATATTTTATATATTTATAGGTGTTTGTGCGTGTCGGGGCCGTTGGGCGTGCGTTGGTGAGCGTTGTGGGCGTTGTGTGCGTTGTGTTGTGTGTTGTGTTTTTATATATATATATGTATATATATATTTGTGTGTGTGTTTTTATATATATATGTGTTTTTATGTGTTTGTGTTTGTGAGTGTGCTAGTGAGTGCTTGTGTGTGTGTGTTGGTGCTAGTGTGTGTGTGTAGGTGAGTGCTTGTGTGAGTGTGTGCTAGTGCGTAGGTGAGTGTGTGTGAGTGTGAGTGAGTGCCTATATATATATATTTGAGTTTGAGTGAGTGTATATATATGTATTTATATATATAGGTAGGAGTGTTTGTGTGTGGGGTTGTGTGTTTGCGAGAGTGTGTGAGTGTGAGAGTGTGTGAGGATATATATTTACATATGTTTGAGTGTGTGTGTATATATATATATCTTAGAGTGTATGTGTGTAGTGATATGTATATATATATAATTGTATGTGTGTATATATATATTAATATAGGTGTTTATATATATATATATAGCTATGTATATTAGTGTGTGAGTGTGTGTATTAGTGTGTTTGTGAGAGTGTAGGTGTGTGTGTTAGAGAGTGTTTAGAGTGTGTATATATATATATCTATCTAGTAGTTATATATATAGTTATATATGTATGTATATATATGTATAGATAGTGATATATATATATATATGTAGGTGTGTGGTGTATAGGCAGCGAGGGGGGGGGGTGGCCAGAGCAGCGCAGCGCAGCGGGGGAGGCAGCAGCTGCTGCTGCCTACAGCAGCAGCAGGGAACCAGCTGCAGCAGCAGCAGAATGAACAGTAGCAGCAGCAGCTAGGTAGCTGCAGCAGCAGTTTGCAGCAGCAGGAGCAGCAGCAAGGTGAGGAGCAGCTAGCAGCAGCAGTATCAATGCGAGGGAGAGTTAGAGAGAGGTATATATATATAGATATAGATAGATTGGTACATAGTTAGGTAGTAGAGGGATTAGTTAGATAGATACATAGATAAATAGATAGATTGTTATAGAGATAGTGATAGATAAGTTTATAGATAGTTATGTAAGATAAATAGATAGGTAATAGATAGATAGGTAAATAGCTAGATAGCTAGATATATTGATAACTAGATAGATAGGTAGATTAATAGATAGATAGTTAGATACGTGAATAGATAGATATTAGATAAATAGGTAGCTAGATAGATACGTAGATAGTTAAATAGATTAAATACATAGATAGATAGATATCTATGGATAGATAGATAGGTAGATATGGTAGATACCTATATCTATATGCATAGATATATATATATATACCTAGAGCTAGATATATATTATAGTTAGTATATATATTTATGCGTAGGGTAAGGTATATGGGTAATCGGGTAAATGTGTGTGGATATCTATATACATAGGTATATACATACTTAGATATATATAAATATAGTAGATATATATATTATCTAGCCTAGATTAATAACTAGGTATATATTCAATAGCTAGATAGCTAGTTAGAGGGGTTTAGAGCGGTATCTCAATACCTTGAGATACCGAGGTATCTCAATACCTTGAGATAACCAAGGTATTGGGTTTCGAGCGGGGTAATTGAGCAATAGCCTAGGAATTGTATTGGAGTGATTTTTATATGCTTATGTGTATATATTTACGCGTGCTAGCATAGGTTTTAGCGGGTTTAGGCGGGGTGCGTAGCCTAGGTTGAGGTATCGGATACCGAGGGTATCCCGGTATCTCAAGGAGGCGAGTTTGTGAGTTTTCTAGCTTAATGACCTCGGTTTGACCTAGAATTTCAGGAGCACCCTAGTTTGACCCAGACTTGACCGTAGTTGACTCGGTTGACCGCCAAAGTCAACTTTTGACCTAGTTTTGACCCAGAGTTGACTTTTTGGACCCAGAGTTGACTTTTTGACCCAGATTTCACCGGTTTGACCCGTTTGACCTAGAACGACCCTAGAAGCCTATTTTTAGTTATTTTATATCTGTTTAACTCATTAGAACCCTGTTTAACCTTGCTTTTCGCATTAGGTCCTTGCGACACCAGTTCGGATCGCCAGTTGCTCAGGACGTCAGGCGAGTACATTCTCTGATAGTTTTCATTATCTGATATTTATTATGATTCAGCTTCTAGTATAGTATCATCTGATTATTCTGGCACCACACGGAACACTGACTGGTATTTCTGGATTCATTTACTTGCGACACGTACATTTCATGTTTCTGGCCTCTATTCTGGAATCACTACTGGCATCACCTACAGGCATCACCTACAGGCATCATTCATGTACAGGCTGGACTCATCTTGATTTGCGTGTCGGGTCTTGGATCCACTTGTATTAGTCGGGGCGGGGAAATACTCGAGTAGACATGTAAACATTCCTATCTGGCATCATCAGGAATCACTCCCTCTGGTCTAATCTGGAATGATAGCAGCCGCGCACCCAGTGCGCGGTGAGCCGTACTTACCCCTAGCCGTTTACATGTCGAAACAAGTATTTCAAAGACACCGAGTTCATTCTTTATAGTCTGGACTCTCATGCATTCTTGTTGGTCTCACTTACATATTTCTGGACTTGACTCACTACATGTTTTTCATACTGGACTCACTACACGTTCTTGTGCACGGACTTGATCTTAGCTTAGATTTTCTGTATCTTGTAGTTACTACTATCTTGTTTCTGATATTCCTGCATCTTTACCTTTATGCACCAGTGATACATGTTTATTTCCTGTTTCATACTTACTTCTTTCTTCTTGCTACTTGCTATAACTGTTTTATAGTTTTTATCATTTAAATGGAACTGCTGTTAGAGATGTACTTGCTCCAGTCCTGACTGGACATATTTTTCAGAGTATCCGGAGGATTGGTGTCCGACGTTTTATGGACCTGAGCCTGTCGATGGCGCAGACAGGGACCCTCTAGTTTAGAGGTGATTTCCGGGTTGGTAGCCGGGATCACTAGAATCTTGTTGTTGTTATTATTAGCTTTTAGCACCGGATTTGTCTCCGGTTTTGGATTGAGACCTTGTTTGTATATTATTTTGGATGATGCATTATTGTATTATTGTGGATGTTGTGGTTGTTGTAGTAGTTGGAGGTGGTTAGACTTTATAGTTGTTAGTCTTCTTTGTTATCTATCGTGCTTAGATTCGTGATTGAGTACTTGAGATTATCTTTTGATATTGCTCCTCCGTTTGGAGTTGAGATCTTGGCAGATTTATATATACTTGTTTGTGTGGTTGCCCTCCTTTTGGAGAGGTCATGGCCGATTTTTGTGTGAGATTATTATTTAGTTAGTTGACCTAGACAGCGTTCTACCGCCGATGCTGCGGCGTAGGCTGGACGTACCCACGACTCATGCCCGATTTTCCGGGTGCGGGTCGTGACATGTGTATGGGAGAGCTTCAAGTTCGGACACAAAGGTAGGCAGATTTAGGAGTTCGAATCTTGAGAGAATCGTACCGTCCGCTTGGTTTGGCTGGCCAAGGGTGAAGAAGCTCGTCGGAACGTTAACACGTTTTGGTGGAAGACGGAAGTCGGGAGCAGCCAGCCAAGACTCACGGTGAGGCTGATAGTCAGGAAATTTGGTTTCAGTCGTGTCATTGATGTCGGCAGGATCCCAATAGTACAGAAGGTGCTACGCATGGCAGCTAGTATCGACGTGACGATCGAGGAGCTGGAGACGAAGGAAGATGCAAAGCAACTCGGGGGATCGAAGATCGGTGGCATGGAGGAGCAGGAACTCTGTCGCAGGTTAACAGACATGGAGTCCAGTTGAGAAGCCTTGTGGTCAACACCCTCTCATCCGACTGGAGGGGGAGATTGTTGGGCTCCAGTCTGGATTTGGTGAATTTTGGAGCCCAAATATGGTCAAATATTTGATTTGACATAATTTGAAAATCTAACATTAAATGTAAGATTTGATTAGATTTCAAATTTGTATCAAATATTTAATTTGACCATATTTGGATGTCCAGAATTGGTGTTGGACTATTTTAGGTGGAATATGATTCTTATTTTAATGTTTCTATTTAGAAAATTATATTATGACCTAAAATATGATTTTTTTTATCCTATAAATATAGGAGGGTGGAGGCACAAAGCATAGCACAAGTTGGAGATTCGAGGTGCTCGTGCACAGAAAATCTAAGAAAAAGTCCGTGCTTTGCTCTTAGGACTTCGCCATCCAAGACAGAAGGAAGAAAGAGATCTGATCGAGAAGTCGTCGCCTTCGCTCAGGGAGATTGTTACGGGTTGGTGAGTGATTTTAATTATAATCTCTTTCTTTTCTTCTTGAATGTGGTGAGAGGGTTGAATCTATTAGGGCAAAGGGTTCAACATTGATTTTGTCAATCTTGTAATTTTACCTGAGTTATAAAGGTTAAAATTTGTCTAGGTGACGTAGTCACCACCATTTACTTGTCTTTATCTGTGCTTGGTGTTCGTTAGACATTGGTTGGTTATCTCAGGTGGGTTGGCCTAAAATTTTTGCTGCGGGCACTCTCAAACACGGTGTCGGAACGCTTGCAGAGCGTGTCCGATTACCAACAACACTAACATGACCCTCCTTATATAAATGATGAAGAGACACAAATAGTAGATAGACACAATGTTTGGAAGGGACACACCTAATCCTCAAGGTGTGTAAAGGGCGGGCGGGCCGGAACACGGCCCGGGCCCAACCGGTTGTCACGCCCCAGTCCCAAAATGCCGAGGGACTAGAGAAGCGCGACAATGGCCAGCAGCACGCACCGATGGACAACCCAATTTAATGGATCCATCAGGGCATGCTTAAGCTGTAGTCTAACAGTAAATAGAACCAATGATACAGGTCACGGATTATTCTAATCTCATCCACAACAGATAATCACAGATTAAATGCCAGAGTAATGCAAATAGAAATAACTATCAAATCTCAAATAAATGTCTCGGGAAACAATCCGAGAATATGTCTGATACATCAATGCCAATAGACAGGAAATAAAGGAACTGGAAAGAGAAATAAATGACTACATACGGCCAATGCTCAGGAGAAGTCCTCTGGTGCGAGCTCGTCTTCAGGTCCTGGTACAGCTCCTGGAAGTGCTCTGGTACGGGGTATCTCTGGATGGATCTTTTCAGCTATACCTGGGGACATAGTCCATTCCAGGTCCTCAGGGGACATAACAAGGTACAGATAATACAAGCCAAAATATAAGCAGTGCAGCAGAATTAAATAAAACAGCAGGGTAAACTATTTAACCAGCTAAGTGATAAATGCAAGTTGAGAGCATCACTAGAACTCAGGCTGAGACCGCTACAAGCTCTGTGTCGGGGAGCCGGTAGCAGTAATAACACGTAAAGGGTCTAGCTCTGCTGGAGAGTCTACGACCTCACACTAATAGTATATATATATATGAAAACAGCCTGTAGCCTGTGTGTCTCTCCCCACCCAATGTAATCACACGTCTCATGTCCATGACACGCAAGATCATAACTAATGCAGCGGTCATATAATGTCTAGAAATAAACTGTCCATGTCATAACCTGTATCCTATACAGAATCATCGTGAATATCTCAAGAGGATTCTGTCTCATGAATAGTGTCCAGTGTCCTGGGTTTTGTTGTACTTGATAGGGCAAGTACCAAGAGTAAGGGTATCGAATATCCATATCTAAATGACGTACCCAACACCGCGTACGGTGTTGGCACCCGACTATGATCGGACACTAGGTACGTCACACGTTCCTAGGTTAAGCAGTTAAAACAAGTTATAATTAAAACAAGAAAATATGCAACAAGACTGTAAAGTTGGCAAGGTATACTTTCCCTCTGATATATAACTAAGCCAAGGAATATTTAGCAAAGACTGCAAGTTTTGGCGAGGTACACTTGCATGTGGTTCCGGCTCTGATTTTGGCTCTGACTTCAGTTGGATTTGCAGGCGGTACTCCGGTTGCTGAAACAAACATCACCATCAGATCCAGAAAATATCAATCAGCTAGAAACGCCTGTCCTTGGGTCCAATTTGGAGACAAGGACAAAAATGGCAGTTTCGGGTCAAAACGGGGTCCCCAAGTGGGCCCGCTTTGCACCGAAAAACGCGTCAGGGTCAAAGGTCTCCAAATTCACCAAACTCAGTGTCAACAGGTCAGAAACGCTGATACGAACCCAACGGAACTTTCAGAATTGAATTTCGATGAGCCGATCACAAAATCGCCCGTCGAGCGGGGCCTGTGGGGCCCACGACACGCGATTTCGTCAACGTTCTCAGAATCGAACCAAACTTGACCCACAGGACCAGCGTATCGCTACGAGTCCGATGGTACAAGTTTCGTCTCGATCCGATGTGTGTACACCAAGTTAGGGTGAATTGCAGAAAGGGCAGATACGGGGCGATGTCCGCGGATACGCGTCGATTCCGGTGTGCACGCACACCCGAATCAGCTTCCGCGAAATCCCACACGTCCGTATCGACGAGGCGCACGTATCTGTGAAGACCGTGCGCGACCAAGTCATCCCGTTTGGCGGGGCGTACTCGGTTCCGGGGTGAAACAGGGTCTGGTTTTTTCCTGTTTTTGGATCGCGATGTGCGATCACCACAGGACGCGATGCCCCGAGCGGTTTATCCGTGCACCGAGAGGGTCATACAGGCTTCGCAACGCAATTTGCGGAAACGAAAACGGAGCTACGAGCAAAAAGATACACGCACCTGAAGGGGACCCGAAAATCAGTGTCAAAACCGTGTCCGACACGACACAGGACACTGTGTCCTGTGTCCGACACGCGGGGGGGAGAAATAGGGCTAGGGTTAGGGATTTCTCGCCGGACTTCGGCGGAGGGCAGCCGGGCTGAGGCGGAGGGGGCCGGGGGCACGCGGCGAGGCGGTGGCTGTGACTCGTCGGCGGCGGCGGGGGTGGCGCAGGGCGGCCTGGGGCGCTGCTGTGGCCGCTGCTGCTGCCTTCGTCGAGAGGAGGAGGGAGGCGGGAAGGGGGCTGAGGCCAGGCGGTGGACGCGGCGGGGAGGTCCGGCGGAGGCGGGCTGACGGTGGCGGAGTCGGGTGGCGACGGGGTAGGCTAGGGCGGCCGGAGGGAGATATATTTAGGGGAGGGAGAGGGCTGTCGTGGCCGAGGGAGGCGGAGGAGGGGGAACGTGGCGAGGTGGCCGGGCGAGGCGCGGGCGGAGCTCCCGGCGGGCACGACGGTGGACGCGGAGGAGGGGGACGCGTGGGGAAGGGGAGATCGGGTCCGGGTCGGTGCGGGTTCCGGGTTGGGCGGACCCGCCCGACCCGCTAGCAGAGGCTGGGTGGGCTGGGCTGCTGGGCTCGGCCCACTGGGCCGGGCCGGGCCCGGGTTTGGGTTTAAATAAAAAAATAATGATAATAATATTAAAAAAATCAGTAATAAATAAATAAATAAATAAATAATTAAATAAATAGTTTTAGGTGTTTAAAAATAGGTCCGGGGTCCGATAAATTCCAGAAAAATTGCCCTAAGTCCAGTTTTTCATTTTACACCCAAAAATATTATTTTCATAATATTTTAATACTGTTTAATATCTATTAAAAATTATTTAATATTTAAAACCCTGATTTTAATTACAGAAAAATCTCAGAAAATTCCAGAAAATTGAGAAAAATCCAAATTTTAAAATTTTGAAAAATCAGGAGGTTTACACCGGTCAAACCCGGTCCGGTCCGGCCCGGCCCAGGTCAACCGACCGTCCTGCTCCGACCCCCCCCCCTCCCCCCCCACGGGTCCGGGCTGGGTCGGAGGATCTGACCCGCAAGTCCGGCCTGATCTCGTCTTTGTTCGGAGCCGGTCCAATTCAGTCGACCCGGCTCGGACCGGTCCTATTCTGGCCCGATTATATATATATATATATATATATATATATATATATATATATATATATATATATATATGTGTGTGTGTGTGTGTGTGTGAGAGAGAGAGAGAGAGAGAGAGAGAGAGACACCCATAGCTCAAGTGGGAGTACTCTCCCCAACAGGTTTTGGGTTCAAGTCTTGGATGAGGCAATTTAATTCCCAAAGTGATGAAAAATTTAAGTGGGGTACAGATGAACCTGTTGGGCGAGTTATTGGCATTCGGACCGAGTTTGTAGGCCTTCGGGTCAAGTTTGTAGCCTTTCGATCAAAAATAAAAAAATAATCCAAATATATATATATATATATATATATATATATATATATATATATACTCTTATAATGATGCTTCAAAATGGTTCAAAAATAAGTCGTCTAAGTCTATTTTAAATACTTCATCCTTTATTTAAAAAAAAAAATATTATATAAAAAAATTAAATTTGTTATAAATAACGTCATGGGAGATGGAACTAAACCACCAAGCAGAATGCCTCCCATCTTACGCACATGAACTAAAAAAAATATTTGACTAGTTATATAATATTACGTAGTTAAACAATTATTTACTTATAAATTATATGATGATATACGCACATCTTAGAAACAAATTTTAATTCAAATATATTTAAATATTTAAACTATTTTATAATAATATAATAAAAAAATTATTTCACGTGAATTTACTAGGTTTATTTGGGTCCTTTCTTAAATTGGTATTTGTATATATTTGTAGATGCCATCGACATAAACAAGGAAAGAAGTAGTTAAGATTGAACGGCTTAAACCTTACTCATGTCCATTTGAGTTGACTCTTATATGCAATGTCATTTACAAGAAAGAAACGCCAAAAAGAGCGAGAGACTAAGCAAATTTTGGTGTTTTATTCATAGCTACGGATAGCCCAATACATGTATGCACGTTTCGCACGGACATTACTAGGTAGCCTAATGACATTGAAGCAATCGGCAATTTTAATTTTCAGTATTCAGAGAATATTTAATGTAAGTGTTTAATCCTTAGATTTTTTTCCCCCCTCTATGGTGATGTAGGGAGAGAATTATAAAATTATAACTTTTATTGACTTTACAGAACTAAAACATTTGGCTGCATCAAGCTTTTGAGTTCACCAACAATTATTATAATTTTATTTATCATAATATTATAATAATGCGCAAAATCTAACAATAAAACCGGAACAAAGTTACCGTAAGGAAGGACAGACAGCGGCATTGGGCCGATAGCCACCGGAGACCTTTGGAGTTTGAGTTATAGCTTTTGTTTTATTTTGCTTGTGTTGATTGTTTATTTTGTTAGAGTGCTAAGGTTGTGTTTTGTGCTAGGTTGACGGTCTAGTTTTCTTGAGGATTTCTTTGACATGTGGCACAATTCATTTCGGTGGAGGCAGAAAGCTTAGTCTGTGATTCATCGGGCCTTTCAGTATACTTGAGAGGGTTGGTGCAGTTGCATATAGACTAGACTTACCACCTGCATTGTAAGGAGTGTACAACATATTTCATGTGTCGCAGCTGAGATGGTATGTAGCAAATTCGATTTATTTGTTGGATCACTCGGAGATAGAGGTAGGCCCTACTCTTAGCTATCCAGAGTAGCCAGTAGAGATTCTGGATCGGAAAGAGAAGGTGCTAAGGAACCAGATAATTCCTTTGATATGCGTCGCATGGAGGCATCACTTGCCAGAGGAGAGTACCTGGGAGCAAGAGGCCGAGATGCGCGAGCGATGTCCATATTTGTTCGAGCCGTGAGGTATAATTCTTTCTTGCATTGTATTGTTTGCTTTTGGTAGTTATTTTCTTCCTTAATTTTGAGGACAAAATTTTTCTAAGGTGGGTAGGATTGACAACCTCACATTTTTATTTAAGGATAGTTTGGTAATTGATACAGGTATTTTAATTTTAGGATTAATTGTATTTAAATATTGTTCTGAGTACAATATCGTATTCCGGAAGTGGCATGACGAGTAAACTCACGCTCAACTCTCGGCCTTCCAATGACACTCTCCGATCCTTGTAACAATCACGGACTAGGATAATGACTCCTCCTGTCGTGATCTTGCAAGTCCTATCTAATGGTTTCGTTTCTAAATGATGCTTAAGGGCATAAGATACAGATACGAAACTATGGGAAGCGCCATAATCAAATAATGCAAGTGCTGGAATAGAATCGAGTAAAACTGAACCTGAAATTACGTCTCCAGCTGGCTCAGCCTCCTCAGTGGTCATGGCGTAACCCTTGGCAAGTTTTTCGGTAAAAAGTTGGCCACACGTGGACCCCGCTTTTATCCGAAATTACTGTTTTGCCCCTGTGTCCAAATTGGACGAAAGGTAAGTGATTTTTAGCTATTTTGCTTATTCTGGGAACGTTGGTGATATTTATTTCAGCATCCGGAGATATTTGTTCTGCGGCCATAGCTTCTGATCCTGTGTGTTGGACTTCGGGACGTTACACTTTACAACTTTCTTGTCAGGCAAGATACCTTGCCAAATTGCTTACAGTATTTTACATGCTTAGTATATTTCTGTATATTTATTGCATCTCTGTTTATTTATTGCATGGGTAGTTCCTTTCAGTCATTACTATATATTAGATATGTTGACACACACTTGACACTTAGTATCATGAGAGGACAATCATTAGGCGTATGGGCTTTTAACCACTCTGGTAAACCGTAGTAACTAGCATGCACTATGGTGGTCGTGTCCGATGGTCGCTACCCCCGAGGTATGTCGATTGATGGAGTCCGAGGGTCGCTACCCCAGAGGTATGTCGACTGATGATGTCTACTGACGAGCGTATGAGTTGTGAGGATTAGATCGAGTAGCATACCCTTGCCCATACGTTGAAAAGTTGTCCTCATTTGCATTCATATAGATTGTCTTGTACAGCATACTTATTTATTTTCAAATAATATGCATGTTTACTGTATTCAAATTGGCTCGCTTTTCTGTATCTTGTTACGTCCCTCTGAGGACCTGGTCCCCTGCCAGGTGTATCTGTTCTTGAGTATTTGCAGGAGCGCAGATTTGGATGGTTATAGATGTTTCGTGGATGTCCTCTCTTCGAGCCCGTGATTGTTAGCTGGTATTCTTATATTGTGTTTATTGTGTTGTACTTTTCCATTCGAGTTGGTAGTGGATTTGTTTCCATCCAACTATCATCTTTAGATACTTCTTAGTGAGATCTAGTTACATAGATGCTGGTTATTTATTTATCTTTGATTTCGTGGATGAGATTTAGATTATACCCTGTGACTTGTGATATATGTTTATACCACTTGTGGATTGATTTTCATATTACAGCGTACGTATGGATTTTGGTTTTCATATATTAGAGTTGCCATATCCATGCGGCTGGCATGCTTACGTGTTCCTAGTCCTACATATTTTGGGACTAGGACATGACATATTTTTGTGGTGGCCCATGCAGGTCAAGAGCATATTGTCTCGGTTACGTTATTGTACTGAACAAGCCTGCACCTAGGGATAGAGTATAGGATCTCATCCACAATTGACTATGATTCGCTCTCCTTCCAATCTATTCTATCTGAATAATTGTATCCTGCTTGATTCCTGTACTTCCCTAATAGTTCTTTGAGTATAGCCTTCTGCTAGAATATAGGAACCCCTATTATTAGGATGATAATTATGGTTGCACACCTATTAAGAATACAACGAGAATATAGACACACTACTAAGATTAGAATATCTAGTGAACCCTAGAATTTCTTATCTCTAGAATTGGTTTACTATTACCCCCTTATGTATTATGAGGACTTGAGAATAGTATTGATACTACTAGGGTAGTTAGAAGTTTGACCATATCGTTTGACCCTCGTATTGAGAAACCAATAGAAACTTAAGGTTAAATATTAGGACCAAACCTAACCTTCATAGTTAGATAGTATTAGAGAACTGCTAACTTAGATCATTGTCTTATTATTAGTAGACAGCACCTTAGGAAGCCTAGAGGAATGTAATTAACACTTTTTCTTGATCATACCTCGAATATAGCAACTAGCATACCACTCCTCCTTAGAAAATCACGATGCTATCTAGAGCCCCTATTTTAATTTCATATGTTGTTCCTCTGTGACCTTAACGTTCGCTAATTGCGCGACGACTAAATTTTGTTCTTCTACTCTTCATCTTTCAACTCGTGCCATCTGACACTTCTGATTATAGACCAAGTATTTTTATTATATGATTAGGATATATAGTTGCTGGGATTATAGTTGTAAATGTTAAATTTTGAAATTTTGTGCTTAGTAGTTAGAACTTGATGGTTTAAGCTATTCTTGTAGATTGAGACCTGGTGCTTATCCCTTAGTTTTAAATTGCATAACATGTACCCCCACCTCGATACGAGTTAGATCCTTTCCCCTTGACGGCTAGTAACTCTTCTATCCTTACTATTGACACTTGCTCTATGAGCGCTATGATTAAGACTTAGGATGACCATGACCTATGTAATAAAAAATGATACCCTAATAAGTACCAAGACCCCCTTCTCGTAGACCTTAACAGGAGTTTCTACGGTATCCTTAAGGCAATTACAGTATTAGTTTATTGTTATAAGTTGGGTAGTATACCTCACAACCTAGTATCACATAGTCTTTTGACCTATTATTGAAGTGTAACTGAATGACATTTATTGTATGCTAGCGTAAAATGATAGTGTTTATTCATACTGTAGGACTTAGAGGCTCATACCCCAATTTAATCGACTAACGACTTAGACATGGAGTTAGTATGACAACTGTAGAGATTGTAGAGTCTTATTTTTCTTTTGTGAACTTGAATTATTATGTACCTTCTTTCATCATAATCTAGCGTATTTATGTTTGCTGTACTACCTTGACTTATGATGCTATTATAGCCTAGTTTTTGCAAGCTTATTCTTTTATCGAGCTTGCTCATGGCATATGTATTATTGGATGCACACAATGATACAATTGCCTAATCAGAATCGGTGTATTAAGGTCTAGCTAACCTTAGTGCGCTTGGTTCGCTCTTCGCATAACTGCTATACATGGGTTGAGATATATGGTAGTAGACGGATATACTTGCCCCTAGACATGTCTGACACATCGTATCGGTTACATAACTGTACTGATACGAGCATATAAATAGGAAATTACCAAAAATAGGATTTCAATCCACAACTGTCCTGACAACTCTCTTTTCGAATTCTTTAATCTCTTTGAACCTCGTACTTGTATTCTATCACCTTCACCTTGAATTCTTTATTATTGCTCTCCGCCTTCCCCTATTTCGGAAAGATAAAATCTCGTGCTGGTATAAGTTGACACTGATAGTACTAGATATACCCCATAAGGCTAATCACATGACTTAGTGACTCTCTTTTATAATTGATTAAGGGCATATCATAGGTGATATATTTGGTGTTAAAACTTTGAGGATTGAATAACATGGTTAAATAATTTGAGGAATAGTTTTCCTAAATGTATAGCCTTAGGTGATAGATGGATAAATTTTAAGTTTGGTAGATTATGAACCCCTCACCCAAAAATTAGACCTACTTGGCGGAGATAGTGAGACTAAGGCTAGATTGAATCCAGTAGAAATAGAACACGGTATTCTTTTTTTTATTTAATTTTTGCAATAATTATATCACTTAGCGCACCTTATCGTGCTCCGATAATTGGAGTACTACACTAGCCACCGCCTTCCTATAAATTTTACACCCTTATCCTAGACGTGCCCATCATCTAATTCTCATCTTTGTGCAATTTTCCATTTTTGGGCACTTTTATGCAAAAGATCATTAAGGTGTCCACACCATTGGACATGACACATGAAGAAACCTTTTTTTTTTTTGCTCATGTGAATTTTTTAATAATTTTTCGGGATGTGCAACGCGCAACATCGTCCACCCCTTTAAACTTGGCCTTGCATTTTAAACAATGCAAATCTTATACCATCCTTGACATTCTATCGTGGCTTAATTTTAATTTCGAGGACAAAATTTTTATAAGTTGGGTAGAATGTAAAACCCCTATTTCTAAAAACCGTAATTATTTTTATTATTATTATTTAATAATTTAATGATAGTAATTAGTGGATAATTAGGAGAAATAGATTTTTATTAATTTTTATTTTAGGTGTTGGGGCACTTAGAGGATTTATGGGGCCATTGGGATTTTTTCGGAATTTATTTCATGTAGGAGACCCCTTGAGCAGTTGCTACTTAACGGTGTGCATTAATATAATCTAGAAATTTTTCCATGAGTATATATATATATATATATATATATATATATATATATATATATATATATATATATATATATATTTTAACGGAAAAGAAAAGAAAAGAAAATAATATTAATTAATAACTTAACAACTAATACTACTATTAATAACTATACTACAACCAACCCCTTAGCATATAACAGCATGCACCCGCCCCTTTTGCTGCATATAGCAGCAAGCCATGCAAACCCCTTTGCAATTTGCAACCCACAGACCCCTTAAGCCCCGCGAACTAAACACCCCTTTCTCTCTCCCTTATATATATATATATATATATATATATATATATATATATATATATATATATATAACTGCAGATTCCCACAGCGAGGTACCTGCGTTCCAGAGTTGTTTCCCGTCGACTCGCTCAACCAAACGCCACCCCGTCTTCACCGGTATGCTCACCCCTTAACCCTCTTCCATATCTATGTGTTAGTAGACCTCGAACAACACGTAACCCTCGGCAAAAACAGCGCCAAAGTTGGCGCAAACCAACCGAATTTTGGGATCGCAGAAAACTGCGGTGACCACCCATGTCTTCGAGTTCGTATCTCCCACCACAGAGACCCAAATTCGATGATTTTTTTTAGTATGCGTAGACCTCTTGACCTAGTTTAATTTTTGTTAAATAACCCTAGATTATTAACTGCTGTGGACAGAATTAAATTTGTCACAAAACCCCGCGAACCCACTTTTTCTAGATTTCCAAAAGTTGTGAAACGGAGCGCGTCCCGCCAAACGGGACCGCCCCATCGTGTACCAAGTGTAATGAATGGTGCGCGCAGCGTAACCGGACATACAAAAATTGGGAGACTGATTCGGACGCGTGTGCGGGCCAGAATCAGCCCGTATCGGCGGACACACCCCGTATCGTAACTTTTGTGGAAGTCGCACGCATTTTGCGCACGCTTGTCATATTGCGACAAAACTTGCGCCACTGGACTCGTGGTAACGCGCTGGTCCTGTGACCCAATTTTCACGTAATTCTGAGACGGTTGACCAAGTCCCCAATTGGCGGGCCCCACAGTTGACTTTTTGGACGAAATTGTGTCCGGCTCATCGAAATCCATATTTGGACATACCTTTGGGTTTGTATTGACATCTAGAGTTTGTTTGACGTATAATTTGTCCTATTTAGAGACTGTTACCCTTGGCATATTTTTTGGTGCAAAGTGGGCCATACGTGGACCCCACTTTTATCCGAAATTATCGTTTTGCCCCTGTGTCCAAATTGGACGAAAGGGAAGTGATTTTTAGCTATTTTGCTTATTCTGGGAACGTTGGTGATATTTATTTCAGCATCCGGAGATATTTGTTCTGCAGCCATAGCTTCTGATCCTGTGTGTTGGACTTCGGGACGTTACACTTTACAGCTTTCTTGCCAGGCAAGATACCTTGCCAAATTGCTTACAGTATTTTGCATGCTTAGTATATTTCTGTATATTTATTGCATCTCTGTTTATTTGTTGCATGGTAGTTCCTTTCAGTCATTACTATATATTAGATATGTTGACACACACTTGACACTTAGTATCATGAGAGGACAATCATTAGGCGTATAGGCTTTTAACCACTCTGGTAAACCGTAGTAACTAGCACGCACTATGGTGGTCATGTCCGATGGTCGCTACCCCCGAGGTATGTCGATTGATGGAGTCCGAGGGTCGCTACCCCAGAGGTATGTCGGCTGATGATGTCCACTGACGAGCGTATGAGTTGTGAGGATTAGATCGAGTAGCCTACCCTTGCCCATACGTTGAAAAGTTGTCCTCATTTGCATTCATATAGATTGTCTTGTACAGCGTACTTATTTATTTTCAAATAATATGCATGTTTACTGTATTCAAATTGGCTCGCTTTTTTGTATCTTGTTACGTCCCTCTGAGGACCTGGTCCTCTGCCAGGTGTATCTGTTCTTGAGTATTTGTAGGAGCGCAGATTTGGATGGTTATAGATGTTTCATGGATGTCCTCTCTTCGAGCCCGTGATTGTTAGCTGGTATTCTTATATTGTGTTTATTATGTTATACTTTTCCATTCGAGTTGGTAGTAGATTTATTTCCATCCAACTATCATCTTTAGATACTTCTTAGTGAGATCTAGTTACATAGATGCTGGTTATTTATTTATATTTGATTTCATGGATGAGATTTAGATTATACCCTGTGACTTGTGACATATGTTTATACCACTTGTGGATTGATTTTCATATTACAGCGTACGTGTGGATTTTGGTTTCCATATATTGGAGTTGCCATATCCATGCGGCTGGCATGCTTACGTGTTCCTAGTCCTACGTATTTTGGGACTGGGGCGTGACAGTCACAGAGCAGGATATACCCAAGACCGCGTTCAGATCTAGATATGGTCACTGGGAGTTCATAGTTCTGCCATTTGGAGCAACCAATGCACCAGCTATATTCATGTCTCTCATGAATAGCATCTTCATGCCTTACCTAGACCACTTTGTGATAGTGTTTATTGATGATATCTTGGTCCATAGTCAAAGTGAGGAAGAGCATGAGTAGCATCTTCGCGTAGTTCTTTAAATTCTTCGAGAGAAGATATACGCAAAGTTCAACAAGTGTGAGTTCTGGCTTGATCATATCTCATTCTTGGGTCATATTATTTCTGGTGGAGGAGTCGAGGTAGATCCCAAGAAGGTATAGGTTATTAAGAGTTGGCCAGTACCCCGTACAGTTTCAGATGTGCGCAGTTTTCTGGGTCTAGCAGACTACTACATGAGGTTTTTGGCAGACTTTACGAGGATCTTCGCACATTTGACACGACTGACGTGTAAGGATGTGTGCTTTGAGTGGTCAGATGCTTGTGAGACTTCTTTTTAGAAGCTCAAGCGGAGTTTGATTTTGGCTCCTATCCTGACACTACCAGTAGGGCTAGGTGGGTTCTCAATTTATTATGATTCTTCAGGAGTGGGACTAGGATGTGTCCTTATACAGCATGGTAGAGTGATAGCTTATGCGTCTCGCCAGCTTCGAGACCATGAGAAGAGTTATCCGACACATAATCTTGAGTTGGCAGCAGTAGTGTTTGCACTTAAGCTCTGGAGGCATTACCTATATAGTGATCGAGTGGAGATCTTCACAGATCATAAGAGCTTAAGGTATGTGTTCACACAGAATGAACTCAAC